>CATIWR010094184.1:0-10167 GCA_949677035.1 Omphalea diandra | reverse complement strand
TAAGGTTGTGTGTTAGCCATTAAAACACAAGTTGTAGTAAGTTGGGTGTGAGCTTGAAAACACCATTGACTTAGTAAAATACCCAATTGAGTGATTGGGGAGTGGACATAGGGATTGTTTTGCCCGAACCACTATAAAATCTTTGTGTCCTTACTATTTTTTCTTCTTTTCTTCATCTTTATTTTAAATTTTTATACACCAATTCAACCCCCCTTCTTGGTGCCTAGGGACAACACTACATGTTTTCTTCCTGTTCCATCTTCTTGAGGTAACATTGCACCAATAGAACTATCTTCTACTGTCAGATACAAAAGCAGTGGTCTTTTAGGCTTTGGCAGCTTCAATGCTGGTAGGTTAGTCATATATTATTTTATTCTCTCAAAGGCTTTGTAGCACTATTCATTTCATTTCATCGATTGATCCTTCCTTAATAGCTCGTATATTAGCTTATAAATGAGGGTCCATCTTGCTATGAATCGATTGATATATTACAAGCAACATAGAGAATCTCAGATCTTCCTCTCTATCTTGGATATAAGCATATCCTTAATAACCTTTACCTTATTTGGATTCACTTTAATTCCCTTCTCACTTACCACATGGCCTAATGTTTTACCGAAGGTGGCCTTGCACATGCACTTCTTTGGATTTAACCTTAGGTTGTACTTGTTGACCTTTTTTAGGAACTTCTCCAAAGCTTCAAAATGCCCTTCCATTATTTCCAACTTTACCATCATGTCATCTGCATGCAATTCCACCTCTTTATGGATTAAGTCATGCAATAGGGTTATTCCATTCGCTGTACATTGCTCCTTTATTCTTTAACCAAATGGCATAACCTTCTAGTAATAGGTCCCCCATTATATAGTAAAAGCTATCTTTACCTTATCTGTGACAGTTACGAGAATCTGATTGTACCCAAAGAATCCATCCATGAAAGAATAAATAAGTTGTGACACCATCAACCAACACGTCAATGTGAGACAAGGAAAAGTCAACCTTTCGACATGCTTTGTTTATATCCCGATAATCAATGCATAACCTCACTTTCCCATCCTTCTTCAACACTGACATTATGTTGGCTAACCATTTAGGGTAATCCATCACCTCTGAGAACTTAGCATTCAATTGCTTCGCTACCTTTTCCTTAACAAGTTGAGCCACTCAGGCTTCATCCTTTGAAGCTTATGTTTTACCAATTTCATATGCGGGTAAGTCAAGATTTTGTGTTCTGTAATTTATCTGTCAACCCCTAACGTGTCCTCATATGCCCAAGCGAAGGCCCTTTGATATTTTTCAAGCAGTTGTTCAAACTTTCTTCATTCATCTGGTGTGACATCACTGGCGATGAACAAGATTTTCAAATTTTTATGTGTGCCAAGGTTAAATGTAGTGGTATGCATAAAATTAATGTTAAATATGCTCATGAAATGATGCATGCTACACACGCTACCATTGGGAAACACATCACATAAATAAGAAAACTCATCATTCATTGCCTTAAAATTAGAATGACATACATCATCATCCTCAAAGAGGCTGGAAATAAGAATATCAGTAGAATCTGAAAAGACAACTTCCTATTGGGGAGCGGTAAAAGCCTCGTCTTCCTCAAATAGGCTGAAAATAAGAATATCAATAGAATCTCAAAAAATCTACCTAGAGAGTTGTAGTTTTTGCCATAGTTGGCTTAATCTCCATCGTAGGGCCTTGCATTTCCTTACCACCCACTTTCTCAATGGAGTTTACAATTATAATTTCAATATCCTCCAACTTTATTCGGGTGTACAAAACTTCAGTAAACTTGCACAACCTAGTATCTTCTCATTCTCAATCCACGAAGGGTCCATTTTGCTTCATCAATTCAATCTTATCCTTTACATGATCTTCCTTAGTGGCCAAGAGTTTTTGATCCAACAAATATTGCTCGGTTTGTTTATCAATGATATTTTTATCTTTCCATGATCATGTAGACTGAGGACTATATAAGACTATAAGTTAATCTAATTCTCGTTCATTCTCTGTCGCCAAGATCTATTTACCCTTCTTTTTTTAATTCTTCTTGCCATACTCCTATTCGGTTGAGTCTTGATAATTCTGGATCCCAACTCACCAACATCTAGCTAAAAAAAGCCTTCTCAAGTTCGTCTATGTCTTTGCCTAACAACTTCTTCTTCTTAAGAACTCTTTGCTAAACTTTTCTAGTGGTTTCCTTTTTTTTCATAAAGAAATTTGACAATGGTCTTTGCAAGTCCCTCATTTCTTGTTTTAACCTTTCATCATGATAGCCCAATCATTTCTTTATAGTATGAGTTGGGATCTCTGGCAATTTTGATATACTGGTAGAGTTATTCCCTAACACCTGTCTTGGAAAAAAGTTCATGTTCTTCATAGTCCCTATGACTTTAGGATCAACCCATTTGTTAGTGACTTTAGCAACCTAAAACCCTTGAATATGCGAAACAACCATACACAAAGTTGAAACAATCTTCGTAGCCTTTGTATAGATGGTCATAATCTCTCATTTGTAAGGAATCTTAACTTTTTGATGGACAATGAAAGGCATACCACCCAGTAGGCAATGCCATGGTATGCCTAACAAAACAAGAAAGTGATTAAGATGTCCAAGACTATGAATTATACCATTATCTCCACTATGACCATTTTTACCACAGTCTTGAACACATCAATAGCTGGCCTTTTACTATCATCATAAGCTTATATGACACTGTTAGAAGCCTTAAAATCTTTCTCAGATAGTCCAAACTTGTACAATAACTTTGACAGGCATATGTTGATCCTATATCCATTGTTAACCATCACACATAGTGTACGTCTCCCCTTTACCTCGACTCAAATGAATAGGGCCATATTGTGATCTCTCCCTTTTGCTTGTAAATCCTTATATGAGAAAGTGATTTTACCTTTGTGAGTCACCAATGCAACAACATCTTTCGGAGTGGCTTCACTAGAAATAATCAAACTTGACAAATTTATAAGTCACAAATGCAATAACATCCTTTGGAATGGCTTCACTAGAAATAATCAAACTTGACAAAACCTCAACCATAGCCTTCTTATGCTCTTGAGAGGTAATGAGTAGCTCCCTCACACTGATCTGGGCAGACATCTTCTTCAACTATTTCATAATAAGATTGTCATCCTTATTTTCCTTCACAATGAGTTTATCTACATTTTTTCAACCCTTGGTTCCTTAGAGGCTTCCCTGTCAGGATAGTACTTCCTACTATGAGTCACATGGCTCACTCACTCAGCTTCTTTTTCTTAGCATTCTGGATCGCTATGGTTCTTAGCACAACTTCTTTTTCACATGGCTCACGAACGAACATGGTTCTTAGCATTCTGGATCGCTATGAATTCAAAAAGCTCTGGCATACAAAAGTTAGCTAGTAGTTTCTCAAGATTGCCAACAATCAATTCCTCAATGCTTATTCCCCTCTCTAAACCTTTAACACGTAGGGTCTTCTATATTTTCTCTAGTTGTTTAGCAAAGTCATCAAACTGGGTGCTCTTTTTCTCACTCTCCAGGGGTTTATACAGAATGACAACTATGCTTCCCACTTCCTTGGCAAACTTACTTTTATGCTATTCTTTCATCCTAAATAGATCATCATTAATCATCACAGGTTAGGGTGTTTTTGTTAGTGCTTCCCCTTTGTTAGTTCTATTAGCAGAGGTCTCCCCTTTTTTAAGAATATTATTAACGTGCTTGTTTACTTTCTCGATAATCCTCTTTTCCATCTTACAGTTGAAGTCAACCAAAATCTTATCTAAGATCTTTGGTGGTATGGTTGGCTCCATGATTGGGTCGACTTTCTAGCTCGGACTCGGAATCGTACACTTTCTAGCAAATCGATTCCCCTTTCTTTTCCATGAGGGTTTGGATGGAGCTATGATGGTTGTAAGACAAAGATTATCAATTTGATGCATACACAAGTAATCAATGTATGTATGCATAAGTTATTTTACACAAGATCCTTCCAACCTTATTCCTCCCACACACAAGGTCTAGTAGCTCTTTCTTATGTGGAGTCTCATTCTTATATCATCATGGGTAACGAATGTATGGGATTGCCTGGGACTAGGAAGAGTTAAAGTCTTAAAAGAACATCTACATAAAGGAGCTAAAAAGAAGAACCTTTTACGTTACTTGAAGAAAAAAGTATAATCAAGAAAAGGAATCCCTTTAAAGAGAGAGGGATGTGCACATAAGATATTTACATAATGAGGAACATGGAGCACATAGATATTTACATGTGGGGGATAATTATATTGAAAGGGGTAAGGTAACATTTATGTACACATTAGGATATCTAATTGTGTTCTTTGAGAACTTTCACTCTTCTTTGAAGAAATACAAACAAGTGGGTACCCAATTCTAAGATACTATTGGCTCTTATATGGACATAATGGTTGAGAGGGTTGTTGAACTAGGATAATCAATCCTAGGTTTAGAACCTCTTTTGATCTTGACAAAGTAAATTGATCATCACTAATATTTTAAATAAGTGTTGTTGCAGAATTGAATCAATCTCTTAAAAAGAAATGAAGAAGTTGATAAATTCCAAAGTAACATGTAAATCGTGACCGCAACCTAAGATTTGCAACCGCGATTCATGTTAAGACATGCTGAAAATCAAGCAGGCGAAATCGCAGAGTCATTCTCGGCCGCGATCCTTGAAAAGAGAAAGGTCAGATTGACACGGATGAATTCGCGGTAGAAGTCTCGGCTGAGTCGCGATCGCGAATTTCAAAGAAATTCAAGAGGGAAGCAAGTCTACAACCACAGCGTGACAAGTGTCCCATAAGACTGTTGGAAGTCAAAAATCGTGAAGACATCTTGCAGGTAGCGACCGCAATCTTTGTGGAAGAAAGTTAACCGATTTGGCAGTTGGATTTGCGGCCTCTGTCGCGTCCTGTGCAAGAAAAAATCGCGACCGCGACTTCTGAAAGTAGGTGAAGGACAACGACTATATTTTCCTAGTAAATGGTAAGAAAATGGGCAGGAAAATTATACAAATGGTAAGAAAATGGTAACATGAGCAATAAATGAGGACCAGACAATGATTGGCAATCAAATCAATCAATGCCTATCAATCATTGCTGGGCAGTTACCATAATTCACAGTCACTATTAACTGGTCGTGACTGCTAATTACAAATTTTATGAGTAACATATAAGATTTCCTCAAAAAGCAAAAGAGTCAGTGGTCAACAAATTTGAATTTTTTTAAAAATTCATGATGGCAATCTAAAATCACAATAACGAATTAAGAGTTGACAAAAATTTTGAGAAGTGCCTGTAAATTGTGACCGCAAATAGAATATTAGCGATTGCGAATTATAAGGCAAAATAAAGAACAATGAGCAATAAAAATTGGCCTTTCTAAATGTGATTAACTTAATGTTACGATGATAAATTTAAGAAGATTGGCATAGAAAAGTGTAGTTGCATAGTAAATTAACACATCCAAAGCATTCAACATATATAACTATTAACCATATCTTTCAATCAATCAAAATTGACAAACACAATGAAGAATATGAAGTGAGATCAGTTTTCACTCTAGGGAGCTTCCATCTAGTATCTCTAGTTTCCTCTTGATGAAGTTCATCATTTCTTCGTTAAGGGGTTCAGTGAAAATGTCTACAACTTGATGATTAATGTTAATAAACTCTGACACCACATTACCATTTTAGACATAAACAATAAGAAAATTATGTCTAATATCAATATGTTTGCTTCTTAAATGTTGGATGAGATTCTTTGAAAGATTTCTTGCACTTTTGTTGTCACATTTGAACAAAATATGATAAATATCTTTACCTTTGTTGTTTCATCCAAAGAACTTGGTTGCAACAACAACCTGCTGCCATATATTTTGCTTTGGCAGTGGATAAGGCATTTGAAACTTTCTTTTTCCTAAACTAATAGACTAAACAATCACCTATGAATTGGTAAGTTCCAAAAATGCTCTTTTTATCTAATAAACTGCCAACATAATCCACATGTGACTATCCAATAAGACTAAAAGATAAATTTCTAAGATACCATAATCCTAAATGCAATGTGCCATTTAGATATTTAAGAATACTTTTGACCACATTTAAATGTGATTCCTTAGGGCAAGATTGGAACCTAGCACACATGCAAACATTAAACATGATGTGGGGTTTAGATGCGATAAGGTAGATGAGGGAGCCAATCATTCCTTTATACCTCTTTTCATCAATTGGCTTGCTTGATTCATCTTTATCAAGCATGATAGTTGCACTCATTATTGTCTTTGCTACTTAGCTTCCATCTATGTGAAACTTTTTAAGTAGATTCATTATGTAATTGGTTTGGTTGATGAAGATGCCCTATTTGGTTTGCTTGATTTAAAGATCAAGGAAAAACTTGAGCTCTCCTATCATACTCATCTTAAATTACCTAGTCATACGTTTAGCAAATTCTTCAAAAAGAGATTCATTAATAGTATCAAATATAATATCATCAATATATATTTGTACAATGAGTGTATCTTAGTTATGTTTTTTGACAAATAAAGTTGTATCAACCTTGATTTTTTTATTGACAAGCTATGGGATCAATAACTTTACATCAAAGCAAAAGAAAAAAATATAAAGAAATGTTAGACTAGAAGATGGTAGAATAATCATCATCTCCAAAATCCTCTTGCTCATCATTGTTGCCTCCTCCTTCAGCTTCGTCTCCATCTTCGACTTCTTGGTTGTCTTCCTCCTTTTGTATATCCTCATAATCCGTGAAATCGTGAAGATGGCATAGAGGAATACCCATCTTCTCTTGTAAGTCCACCAGCTGACTGTGGAGGTGAGAAATAAGGAGAAATCTCCTCTTCAACATCTGCATCACCTTATCCAGCTTATGGTTTATAGTGGTAAGAGAAAATTTAGACTTAGATTTTGGTTGAGGATCGGGGTTGGTATTGCTCCTTCTTTAACGATAAGCCTTTTTCTTTTAGAGGCTTGAGATGATTCCATCTTTGTTACCCCAAATACACCTAAAGTATAGGCATAGGAGTCCGGGTGAATGGTTTTGGCATTGATTGGATAGGTGAGGTCCAGAAAATTTTAGGAAGGAAGGAAAGAGTTTCTTAGTGAGGAATTTTTCATTTTACTCATTAAAAGCCCAAACAAATCTGTAAATGGAAGTAACATGGGAAGGAAGGAGAAATTGGCTCTTAGGCTTAGTGCTCATATGGATTAATTAATCCATAAGATAACAACTGGATTGGATAGGTTTGTTTTTCACAAGACAAAAAAGAAATGCAAGGTCTTTTTAAGACACTTTTTTCGTTACCATCACCTTTAGCATTAATGGAGAAGGTGATGATAGTGAAGTAACCTGAAAGGAAAGGCTTTGATGTATTTGGCTAAAGAAGTTTTGGGATCATGCTTGGTCTTGATCGAAACTTCAGACCGAAATTCAAAGTAAATAACATCAAGTACGGAGATAATGAATGGAATGTTATAACCGACTTGAAGATAGAAGAGGTTGGATAATTGTTCAAAAGTAATAAAATAAGACTCCCAAAAGCTTGAAAAACTAATTCATATTGTCCGGCTCGAGATTCAGCTTTGTGACTAAGAGTCATCGTACACATGAATTCTCTCACAATCTTTTCATATCCGGGTTCATCCTGAAAGATGAATTCATTCCATCCCAAGTTGGAGAAAAATGTATGAATCTCATCTTGTATCTTAGGAGGCTCTAAAAGAAAGGCAGAGGGTATTTTGTTTAGAAGGATGATTTTGGAGTCATTGGCTTTATAACGATCCTTCTCCTCTTTAGTAATCCCTTTCATTTGATGAAGAGCTAGTGGTGCAGAGAATTAGGCTATTGCTTTGCCCTTTTCAGCTCTTGAAGCGTTCTTGGGAGCCATTTGGAGGAGTAGAAAGATCTAGAAAGGTTTGAGAGAATGAGAGAAGATAGATGATTATTGTACGATGTAGTGTTGAAAAACACTATTTAGGGGATTTATATAGCCATAGAAAGGGTGAATAAATGGCTAGAAATGACTAAAATGTGATTAATGAAGGGTTAGAAATGGTTGACAGTCAAATGAAATTAATGTATGACAGTTACTATAAATTGTGACCACTAATTCAAAGTCACGACTGCTATTTTTGAAAAATGTAAGTAACAAACAACAAATCCTCGGGAACCGGGGAGTATAACGGTCAAAAATTTGATTTTTTGGTGAAATTCATGGTGGAAATCAAAAGTCACTACTGCAAATTAATGGTTATCAGCTGGGTGATCCTATAATTTGAGATTGTGAGTCAAGCATAGCGACCGCTAATTACAAAGCAAGAAGGATAATCATGAAAAAGCAAAATTTGACATTTCAAGTTGTGATCCACTTAATATATTGATGCTTAATTGATACAATTTGACATAGAAAAGCATAATTACATTTATCCAAGGATAAATATCATATACAACCAAACATATAGCAATCAAACAAAAGATCAAGCTTTTCACTTTAGGGAGCTTCCATCAAACATTCCCAGTTCTCTATTAATGATGTTCAATCTTTCTTCATTTAGAAGTTTAGTGAAAATATCTGTAAGTTGATGAGTTATGTCTATAAATTCTAACACAACATCATCGTTTTGGACATGATCTTTAAGAAAATGATGCGTAATGTCTATGTGTTTACTCCTAGCATGTTGGATAGGTTTCTTAGAGAGATTAATTGTACTAGTGTTGTCACATTTGATAAGAATGTGATCAACAACTTTGTCTTAATGCTTTAATTGTTGTTTCATCCTAAGCACTTAGGTATAACAACAACCCACAACTATATACTCAGCTTCGACAGTGGATAAGGCAGCTGAAACTTGCTTCTTACTAAACCAAGACACTAAGCATTCTCCTATAAATTGGTAAGTTCCATAAGTCCTTTTTCTATCTAATAGACTACCAGCGTAATCCACATTTGAGTAACCTATGAGACTAAAAGATGAATCTCTAGGATACCATATACCTATGTGTAAAGTTCCATGTAAATATTTAAAAATCCTTTTGACAACATTTAAGTGTGATTTTTTAGGACAAGACTGAAATTTAACACACTTACATACACTAAACATAATATCAGGTCTATAAGCAATAATATAGAGTAGAGAACCGATCATACCTCAATATCTCTTTTCGTCAACTGTCTTACCCAATTCATCTTTGTCCAATTTGATGGTACCACTCATGGGTGTTTTTGCTACTTTGCATCCATCCATGCCAAATTTCTTGATTATGTCCTTTGTGTATTTAGCTTGGTTTATGAAGATCCCTTCTTTGGTTTGCTTGATTTGTAGAACAAGGAAAAACTTAAGCTCTCCCATCATGCTCAACTCGAATTTCCTAGTCATACACTTAGCAAAATCCTCACAAAGAGACTTATTAGTAGCACCGAAAATGATATCATCAACATAAATTTGTACTATTAGTGTATCATGTTTGTGTCGTTTTATAAATAAAGTTGTGTCCACCTTTTCCCTTTTGAAATCATTTTTCAAAAGAAATGAATTAAGCCTTTTATACCAAGCTCTTAGAGCTTTTTTCAACCCATATAAGACTCTATTCAATTTAGAAAGGTAATTTGGAGCTTGCACAATTGACAAGTTTGTGGAAATTCCCTCTTAGTCCCCATTCTCTCTCTTATTACTTCTTATTCCTCTATTTTTGATCTTCACAAAAGGGGAGAGATAATTGACTGAATATACAAAGAAGGAAGATACAAATAGGGGAGATAACATTGAACTACATTTATAATAAGCTAAGACAATGATCTTATTAGAATAACTAAGGGGGACTATGGATTGAGGGGGAGCAATTTCATACTTATGTTTTGAATCACTTCACAATCATTCCCTTATGAGCATGCATAATTGATTCGTTATCCTTTGCATATTAATTTAAAATGTCAAAATCAAAAAGGGCGAGATTGTTGGACTAGGTTATTCAAACCTAAGTCATGACTCTCTTTGATCTCGACAATATAGATTGAAAGGTTATAATATTAATTTTAAGTGTTGTTTTTCCATATATTAAGATAAAATCTCATTAGAAGTTGAATATGAGTGATTAGAAGTGAAAAACTCAAAGTATGAAAATCTGCCT
>CATIWR010094134.1:0-11644 GCA_949677035.1 Omphalea diandra | reverse complement strand
TATATATATATATATATATATATATATATATATATATATATCAATGAGATTTTTATTTATAAATTATCATAAATATTTACAAAACAAAATATCTCTATAATTTAGAATATCAATTTAAAATTGATTCTAAATATAACTTATAATGTTGTTTATTGACTCAGTTATAAAAACAATATTCTTATATTCATTATAACTTTTTTTTAATAATCTGTATCTTTATAAATTGTGAAAAATTTCATTAGATATCGTATTATAATATTATGAAGACTCTCTTAAAAGATGATAACTAATAACATAATATCATTTAAGTCAAATAATTAGTTTTAAATCAAAGCACTTGCAGGTATAGTCTGATGGTGAAATGCACTCTATGAGAAATATGAGTTTTGAGTTCAAGTCTTTCTATCCACCATTATAGTGGGAGATATTGAAAGGGAAGAGTTACCCCCTGATGTATAGCGCATAATGTTGTTTCGGTCGGTTGGGTCTCCTATGCATTAAAAAAATAATTTTAAATCAAAACTATCTTAAGAAAGGAACAAATATTATCATAAAAAATAAAAACTCAATATGAGAAATAAAATTTTTAACAATGAAAGATAAAATAAATAAAAACTAACGAAATAGGATAATACTAACTTCACTGCAAAAATTAAAAAAATAATGAAAAAACCTAAAATAGTATGTACAAAATATAGGTTTTTGTTCAAAAAATAAACGTCTGAAATCATAAGCTTTAGTAATTAACATAATATTTCTTTTTATAGATAGTTATGTTGAAATACATCACGAACTAAAGCCCACTTTAGACCATAAATTTTGGCCAATTAAAATAAAATTATATATTTAATTACTATAAGGTCCATGTGAATAACTTACAACCAATCATTTCACTTGATGATGGAGGCAAAAATGCTAAGCTTTGCCAGCCATGGATTTTACTTGGAGATGGAGGTGAAAATATAGAGTTTTGCTAGCCATGGAGACCAAAGCCATTATGTGCTATAAATACCACCTTGATTAGGCATTTAAGGAATCAAGTGAATTGAGCACTAACAATGTAACATAGAGATGTTAAGTGAGTAATGAGTGTGGTATAGTGAGTTTATAAATTAAGTTGTAATGGTGAAAGTTATTTTTGTTAGTAAAGATATTTTGAAATTTCACTATTAAAATTTTTCCATTATTCATGTGCTAGTTATTATTATTTTATTATCTTTCTACACTTAACAAATGGTATCAGAGCTACTTGATCATTAAGTTTATTTTTTGACATTGGGTACAAAGTAATTGTATAGGAAAAGTTTTGCTTGTGCATAGTTTGGAATTGTGAATGTATATCAGTTTGGAACCACACTTGATTAATCACGAGACTACTAAAATCAAGTCACAATGTCAAAATCAAACAATGTTGATATTATTAAAAATTAAATAATGATAATAATTTAGCACATGGAAGACATGCATGGAGTCATACTTACAAGAAAAAAACCATTGGGAGGTTGTTGCTAGAACAAATACTCCACCACCACTAAAAAACAATGCCAGTAATATAAGAAAATGGAAGATTAAAGTTGGGAAAGTCATGGTTGCTATTAATACTACTATTGAAGAAGATTTGAAGGAGTACATTAGGGAAGTTGTCACACCCAAACTTTGGGACTCTCCTACTTTACAGTTCACAAAAAGGAATTACACAAGACTTCAATAGCTAAAAAATGAACTAATGTCTATCTCATAATGGGATATGACAATTAGTTAGTATTTCACCAAAGTGAAGTATTTATACTAAGAAATTACTAAGTTGGATGAGGCATCCAAAATTGTTAATGAAGAATGAGGTGAATCATTATACATGGCCTATGACCTGAGTACAGAGGATTTATTATTATAGTTCAAGGTTGGCAGACACAACCTTTAATTGAAGGAATAAAAAGTTTGTTGGCAAATCAAGAAACTCTAGCGAAGCAAATGGCTAAAGTGTCTTTAAATATTGAAGAACTAACACTTTTCACCAATAAGAGAAATAATCAAACTTGTGGTAAGAATGGAGGGAAGACATGAGGGAATCTTCAATCAAGGGGAGCTCAGCATAAGCAACACCAACATAATGTATAGTCTATAAAGTCTAGAGGCCAAAATGGTGAGTGTTTTAATTATGGCAAAAAGGGACACTACACAAGGGCTTGTTGGTTTAAGAAGAAATTTATTAAAAGTAATACAACAACTGTAAGCAACCATCACTAGAATGAACCTAAACAGGATGTTGAAGCATTATTTATGACTTTAGAAATAATGCAAGAGGATGATAATTCCAATTTAGAAGTTGTAAAAGTTCTTGGTCTTATGCAACCATAATGGTGGAGCAAGCCTCTAGTGCTTCTACTTCTCAAAGAGAGAATTATGAGAAGGATTGGATCTTTTGATTCAAGATGTTCTACTCACATAACGGGAGATAAAGAAAAGCTTTGTAATGTTTTAGAGTACAAAGGCAAGCGAGTTGTGGTAACTAGAAATAACTTGAGATTGCCAATCACTCATATTGGTGACACGGTGATTGATTCATGTCTTAATCAAGCGCAAGTACAACTAGAAGATGTCTACTGGGTATCTGAAATAAAGAAGAATCTTATGTCAATTTCATAAATTATAAAATTTGGCAAGCTTGTTATGTTTGGCCCAAAAGTCAAAATAACTAACATGCCAATAATAGAGGATAAAAGATAGACTCCATGTATGTCATGTTAATAGAAGAGGCATATATCAACAAGATAAGAAACAATGAGACAATTGATTTCTGGCATGCATAGTTAGGACATGTCAACTATTACAAGTTGAAGATGATGATGGACAAGTCTTCATTAAGAGGACTACCTAATCTCAGTGTTCGCGCTAACACAGTATGCACTAGATGTCAATATGGAAAGGCACATTAGCTACCATATGAGGAGTCATCATTCAAAGCTAAATATCCACTACCGTTGATCCACTTAGATGTATTTTGGAAAGTGAAGCAATCCTTAGTCAATGGTATGCATTATATGGTGACATTCATTGATGACTATTCAAGGTACACCTAGGTGTATTTCATGAAAGAAAAATTTGAAACTTTAGAAAAGTTAAAGAATTTAAGTTAATAGTTGAAGATGAAGTTTGAAAGAAAATTCAATGCCTTCATACTGATAATAGGGGAGAACACATGTCTAATAAGTTTTCTAGTTATCCTTTTCAATGTAAGATTTGACAATAGTTGACATGTCCAAACACACCACAACAAAATGGTGTTGCAAAAAAAAAAAAAAACAAGCATCTTGTAGAAACATGTCAAAGTATTTGCATGCTAAAAATGTTCTTGGGCAAAATGTATGAGAACAACAACTCATATAATCAATAGACTTCCATAACTATATATGGGATTCATGTCTCCATTTAAGAAGCTATGGAAGCTAAAACCTGCAATGAGCCATTTCAAAGTAGTTGTTGTGTCTACTACTTATTTATTCCTGATCATCTATGTAGCAAGTTTGATAAAAAGATTATCAGGTGTATCTTTATGGGCTATGATGAAAATAAAAAAGGTTGGCATTATTATTATCCTACTACTAACAAATGTCATGTCTCATGGAATGTTGTCTTTGATGAGATATCATCTTGGTGGACATAAGAATATGTTGCACTTTCTCAGTCTAAAGACATAAAACAATGGCAAGAAAAAAAAGAAGGTAGGAAAAGTTCAATAGAGTTCAGAGAATGCAATACAATCTCAACCTTAAAAGACACCATGAAAGAAAGGTGTCTATTAGTGTCTATTAGAAAATAGAGTTGGAGAGTTAACTAGTAAAAGAGATGGTGGAAGAACAATCGCCACAATTGAAAAGATCAACCAGGTTGAAAAAGCAAAATCCAAAGTATGCTAATATTGCACTAGTGGAAGAAGAAAATAAGCCAACATCCTATAAAGAGGCATCACAAAAGATTGAATGAAGAAAAGTCATAAAGGAGGAAATCAAAGCATTTATTGAAAATTAAGCTTGGGAATTAGTTCTAAGCCTAAGGATGTAAATGCATATTACGTAAATATGTGTACAATATCAAGACCCATCTAGATGCTTCAATCAAGAGTTTTAAGGCTCAAGTAGTGGTACATGATTTTTCATAATAATATGGACTATCACAATAGTATGGACTATATTATGATGAAACATTTAATCCAATAACAAAGATTGAAATAGTTCATGTTCTAATGGCACTTGTAGCAAATAAATCATAGAGTCTCTTGCAAATTGATGTGAAAAATGTTTTTCTAAATAAAGAGCTTGATTGAGAAATGTACATGGAGTAACCAGAAGGATTTGAGAACAACTCTATCTTAAATATGTTTGCAAATTGAAAAAGTCATTACACTAGTTAAAGTAAGTCCTTAGATTTTGGTATGGCAAGATTGTTGAATTTTTCATTCATAGTGATTGTGCAATTGCACTAGCATCTTCAAATGTGTTTGTCAAAGCTCGAGAAGCAAAATTAGTAATAATTCTAGTTTATATGGATGATCTTACCATAGCTATAGATGATAAGAAAAAAAATCATCTAAATAAAGGAAAATTTGTAAGTTCATTTTCAAATGAAAGAACTTGGAAAGCTTAATCACATTTTTGGATTAAAAGTGGAGTAATAAATGAGGAGTTATTCTTGTGTTAGCAAAAATATGTGAAATATCTTTTTTAAAGTATGGAATGCTTAACTACAAACCTCTTACTCTTCCTATAAAGGTGAACTCCAAATTGAGTATGATAAAAGACAAAGATTTAAAGGATTCAGTGATGTGTCGTCAGAGAATTGGCAGATTAACCTATCTGACACTCACGAGACTAGATATTGCATTTGCAATTGGAGTAGTCAGTTGATTCATGCAAATTGCAAAGAAACCTCATTTGGAAGTAGTTTAGAGAATTTCAAGATACATCAAAGGAACAATAGATCTTGGCTCGTTCTATAAAAGTGGAGTAACTTGCAAATTAGAGGGATATTATGATGTTAATGATGATAGTGATTATGATACATGAAGTTCAACCACCGGATATGTATTCAATCTAGGTTATGGAGTTATTACTTGGCGTAGTAAAAGGCAACCAACGATGTCACTCTTAATAACCGAGATGGAATATCATGCAGTAATAATGACAACACAAGAAAGTACTTGATTAGCATAATTGATGAAAAATCTACATCAACCAGTAAATTATCTAGTACCATTATTTTGTGATAATCAATCAACAATTTACTTAATTGAAAATCTAGTGTTTCATGCAAGAACTAAGCATGTGGAAGTACAATATCACTTCATAAGGAAAAGGGCCTTAACAAGAGACATAAAAGTGGCTTAAGTAAAAATGGAAGATCTAATGGCAGACATCTTTACAAAGGGTCTTAATAGTACAAAGGTGGAAAAGTTTATAAGGTTACTTGACATGGTTCCAAGAAAAGATTATCACAAAAGAAGTTAGTGATGTGCCACAGTGTTGAAATACATCACTAACTAAAGCCCACTTTAGCCTATAAGTTTTTGGCCCACTAAATAAAATTACATATTTAATTATCATAAGGTCCATGTGAGTAATTTATAACCAAGTATTTCATTTGGTGATGGAGGTAAAGATGTGAAGTTTTGCTAGCCATAGAGTTTACTTGGTGATGGAGGTGAAGATGTAGAGTTTTACCAGCTATGGAGACCAACACTATTGTGTGCTATAAATATTTCCTTGATTAGGCATTCAAGGCATCAAGTGAAGTGAGCAATAATAGAGTGTAGTATAAAAAAGTTAGGTGAGTAACAAGCATGGTGTAGTGAGTTTATAAATTGAGTTGTAATAATGAAAGTTATTTTTGTTAGTAAAAAAATTTTGAAATTTCACTATTAAAATTATCTCATTATTCTTGTGCTATTATTTTATTATCTTTCTACATTTAATAAGTTATTCTCCTTGATTATATTATTTATAATTTTATTTGATATGAATTTATTCCAATTGTTGGTCCTTTTTTCTATGTTCTATTTTCAAATAATTAATATTGGAGAATTGAAAGAACAATTAAAATATTAAATATTCCTTTATAGGTAAATAAATCTAATTTTTTAAATGATATTATGTATTTTTTGCAGGAAGTTCCATGATAATTTTTGTTATGATGTAATTATTTCTAGCTTTTTCTTAGGAAAAATAATTGTTTCTAGCATATTCTTTTCTAATAAGGCTAAAATTATTATTGCTAGAAATTGGCCTTGAGTTGTAAAGTTACCATTACAAGTTATTTAAAATTGAATTTGAATATCAGTGCAAAAAAATTTGAATTTGAATATTGTCAACAATAACCAATAATATATGCAATAATATAAAGAGTGGGATTGATGTTGCAACATAGACTCAATGACTTAACTGTTTACATCATTAATTTAAATTTAGGGTTAATTACTTTGAATCTCTAACATTTATCATATTTAACTAAATCATTTCTTACTTTTCAATATTATACTAAATTATTTCTCATGTTTTTTTCCGTTACACTAAAAAGTATTTTTATTAAATTCATATGAATATCGTAAAAACTTTTAAGTGTAACAAAGAAAACGTGAAAGATGACTTAATATAATATTTTAAAAAGTGAGGGATAATTTAGTTAATTATAATAAATACTAGGGAATTTAAAATAATTAACCCAATAAAATATAAAACTCATTTTAACCAGATTCTTTGACTAATAAAAAAATGATCTTTTACTTTTAATGTCGAAAGATGTTTTAGCACAATTGGACAAATATAAGAGATAACTTACTATAATATTGAAAAATGATGGACGACTTAATTAAATATGACAAATATCAGAGAGTTTAGAATAATTAACCCTTAAATTTATCATGCATGGTTTTGGTCTTATCAGTATTGTTAAAATTCAAAAAGTCATTCAATCAATCCATTGGTTGATTTTTAGATTGATCAGTTGGACAGGTTCCATAAGTTTGATTTAACTTATTCAATAATAAATAAAATTTATCAAATATTATTAGAATAACTCTCAAAATAGAGAAAATATTTAAAAATAAAAATATATTTATAATGATTTAAAAATTAAAAATTGATTTGAAATAAATTAAACTAATCAATAATTTAATTTTCAATTTAATTGACTGCATTCTAATTTTCAAAATATTGAATCTCTACTGCGACTGAATGACTGACTTCATAATTATTGCTTTTTTATTTATTTTAAGGATTTATTTTTTGAATATAACGTATATTTGTACATCTGGTAATAGAGAATAATAAAAGAAATTATTGTTCCTTTTTTATAGAATCAATTTTTAAGAAAAAAATCTTAGAATTATGTACTTTTTAATCGAATTGAATTGATTTTTTTATTTCTTACCAATAAAATGCATGTATTTTATATTTAATTGTAACATTATCTTTCAATTAGACTTTAATCAATTAAATTCTAAAAATTCACTAATTAGCTCTCTTAATTTTTTTATCAGCCTAATCGAAACCTCAATTAAGTTTTGGCTCCAATCAGAATAATATCTTTTTTTATTTTTTAGGTTATTAAATTTAATTTTTTAGATAATACAAAATTTTATTTTTCATATTTTTTATAAGAAAAATAATTTATTATTTCTAAAATAATAAAAATAATTTTATATTTAAAAAATTTGAGAAAAAATTAAAATTTTTTTAGTCTACAAAATTTTTAGTACTTTCTCTCAATCTAAATAATGTAATATTTCTTCTAATTTATTAAGAATAAAAAATTATCTCTCATTCTCTTTATTTTCTCAATAATTAATTAAAACAACACATATTTATAAACATTAGTATAACTAATATATAATATTTTCATAATCAAACCCAAATTTATCAATAAAAAGAACACAATTAGATCTAAGAAGCTGAGAAGAAAAAAAAAATAAAAACAAAAAAGCTAAAGGGATTTTTTTTTTCTTTTTTCTTTCATCCTCCTCTATGCTTCTTAGATCGAATTGTTAATTTGCTCTCTTCAGTGATAATTTTAGATTTAATTATAAGTGTAATATTGTATATTTGTTATAGATTTATAAATATGTGATATTTGAATTAATTATTGAAAATAATTAGACATTAAGTATTTAATAAATAAAGAGAATAAAATAAAAATTATATTTTATAGTTCTCAGCAAATTAGAAGAAATATTACATTGTTTGGGTTAAAAAAAGAACAAAAATATTTTTGAACTAAGAAAATGTAGTTGATTTCAAAATTTTTCTCATATTTCTAAAATAGAAATTTTAATTTTATTATTTTAAAATATTATTTTTATTAATAAAATATGAAAATATATTTTTTATATTGTTTGACCAAAAAATACATTTAAATAACCTAAAAAAAGAATTATTACAACTAGGGCCAAAAATTAATTTTAGGTATACACAAGTAGCATAGTCTTATGGTAAAGTCTACCTTGTGAGTAATATGGGCCTTGAGTTTGATTATTTCATCCACCAATATGGTGAAAACTATTGAAAAAAGAGAATTGTATTTGTTGTGTAGCTTATAATATTATTTTGGTCCATTTAGTCTCCTATGAATCAATAAAAATTAATTTTAAGTCTAATCAAATTAATTAAAAAATTGAGGGACCCAATTAGACCAAATTTTAGAATTTAATTGATCAAAATTTAGGCAAGAATAATATTATAAGGGAAAAATTATAAATTTAATATCTGAACTTTTTTTTTATTTTGGTGTTTACACACTTTTTATTCAATCAAGTGTTTAAACAGGTAAAATCATTTTCAATGTGGTGTTTTTCTCCTATTTGAACGTATAAAATCATTTCATATGGCAACCACTGATCTTTAGATCAGAAAAAAAACATCATATTGAAAATGATTAAACTTGTTTGAATACTTGATTGAATAAAAAAAATATTTAGACACCAAAATCGAAAAAAATTAAAAAGTTTAAACACCAAATTTTTAATTTTTCCACATTACAAGTGAATATAAAATGCACATATTTCACTAACAAAGAAAAAAATAGAATAACATGGAAAAGGTGCATAGATGTAAGATTTTGTAGTAATTTTGTTCTGGTTTATGTTATATTTATGCATCGAGCATATGTTATACATTGATCATCCATATTAGAGATGAAATACACATATATTTCAAGTTTGGCTTGAATAGTGTATATGTATATACATACTTCAAGTTTGGTTTGGATGATCGTATATATTATCAAGGATCTACAAAGTTTTTATTTAAATCTCTCCTATCCAATGTACTATATGATTGAAAAAAAAAAAAAAAGAGAAAGAAAGAATTACACATTCTAGAAGAAACCTACAAACATGAAAATGTTGTTCTCACATTCATTAAACGAGAATCTATGTAGTATTTATATATATATACTATAAAAGCGGAACAAGGATTGCAATAGTTGAATTGATTTTCCGGGCTATTTTGTAATTAATCGAAAAATCATGGCCATGAATTTGTGGGGCATTGATGGGCCATTTCAGGAAAATGCTGCCCCATGCAGAAAAGTGTTTTTCCCATGCATGGATCAGGCGATCCAGTTTTGGGCCATTCCAGAAAGTTGTTTCATTTTGCCATAGATTTTGGATTTTTTTGGGTCATTCATGGGCCATTTCTAGATGATGTGGCTCCCAGGAGGAGTGAGTGCAAGATATGAAACGATGCGCCTTGGGGCAGACGGCTGGAATTAAAATTTTTGTTCTGTTAAGATTGTATCTCTGTAAGAGTGAGTGCAAAATATGAATTTTTTATTCCCTTGGTTAGGTTATTTGAATCATCAGCATTGACGTTGAACTATATGTTGTGGACAAGTAAATTTTTTGAGATTTAAAAAAATTGTAGAAGAGAAATGAGCATATTACTTTTTGGAAAGATTATGTTTTCAAAAGTATCTGTCCATAGATCGTTTGAAATTCAATTTACTTAGTAATTAAAAAGAAATAAATTTCCTTTAAAAAAAAGAAATAATTTTAATTACAATATACATTTTATTTTAAAGAGATTGTGGTTACATAATAATAATAATAATAATAATAATAATAATAATAATAATAATAATAATAATGAATTTCTAAAGCAATTACTTAAAAACAATTCAGATTCAAAAATACAAAAAAGTTTTAAATCTTTTAAAAAATATAACGCCAATTTGATGATAGTGCTTTTGCACTCTAAAAAAAAAAAGACAATAGTTTAACAAACATTTTCAAAAAATATAACCACGATTTGATAATAAAAAAATAATTTAGATCGAGTAATTTGATAGTGTATAAGCAACATTTATGCAATTCAGTATAGATAAATTTTAATTTAATAAATGAGCTAATTTTGGGATTCATAACATAAAAAAGTTATATTTTAATGATATAGATTTGTAATGTCAAGTAAATAAATTAAAAATTCATGTAGCATCTATAATTTGATCATAAATTATTATTTCATTAAAGTAGTTTTATTATCTATTCATTTTTAACTTTTTCACTACCCTAGAACAAGATTCATTATTATCGTCCTTATCTCTTGCTACCACAGAGGCCAGTCTACCGAACGCCCATATTGATGATTACACTGTAATAATTTTAATTCAGGATCTAGTATATAAATTTAGAACATCAATTTAACAATTAAACGAAAATAAATTGTTTACTTGTCTACGTATTGAATCCCAAATTGTTTTGAGTCATGATTACAGTCGCTAAAATTAAACACTGGAATAGTAGGTCAGAAATGTTGAAAGTGAAAATTAGGTTTTCCTCTCTTTGACCTTCTCACAAGACAACTATAATGGGCGTAACAACTAGGGTTGTCAATCTTGAAGGCAGGAGAGGAGACCTAACCTATTTATAATAAATTTTAACAGGCCCACCCATCACAGATCCATGTTAAAATAGACCTACACTGACCCTCTTCCATATCGGCCCACAAAAAGTGTCACAAGCTCATAACTTAATTGATCACATTTTAATTGGGCTTACCCCCAATCAATAAATTATATTATTCAGTCTGTTTTATAAATAATTAAAAAAAAACTCATAATTAATATTAGCCCACATAAAAATTTCAACATTTTTCCACTTTGGCAATATTAATTATGATGTTTTTATGTTTTAAGAAAGAAAACATTTTTGAAAACGACTCTCGAATTGAATACTTTAAACTCAAATATAACCACAAATTTTAGAAAACATATAATTTATTAATAAAATGAAATCTCAAACACAATCTTGTCCATATTAAATTATCAACATTAGATCATGACAGTAGTTATGTCCCTTATTGACATAGTACCACTCCATAGTCACAAATATTGACAACTTAACCAGTCTGAATTTCGATATGAAAATAGCACTTACATGTTCAATTACAAGTACAAAACTTCCACTAACTAAACACATCAAAAGACTCAACAACACCCATGCTACAAATATATTTCTTGAAAACTATGGGTCTGAGTCCTTTAGTTAGAGGATCAGCTAATATTAAATCATTACTAATGTACTGAATCTCAATATCTCCTTTTTTTTACTAAGTCTCTTACTGTAAGATATTTAATCTTCATATATTTAGAACCACTC
>CATIWR010094078.1:0-21250 GCA_949677035.1 Omphalea diandra | reverse complement strand
AATGTTAATACAAACAAATTCTAAAATTATTTTTATATTTGAAATGTTAAAAAAATATATTTATAGATTGATTTATATTTTTTAAATATTAAAATGTAACAAAAATATTTTTAAATATATTTTTTAAATTTTGAAATATTATCTGGGAATTGTAGAGTGAAAATGAGAACAAATTAAGCAACTTTGGTTCAGTAGGTTCATTCGGGTTCTTTCAATTAAATTACATGTATTTTAAATTTGGTTCGATTCAAATAAGTTTGATTTATTAATTACTTCAGTTAATTCAATTTTTCCTATTTTCTATATAAAAAACCGAACCAAAAACTTAAAACCAAAATTTTTAAAAAGTATAAATGAATAAACCAATTTTATTAAGGGATCAAACCAAACTTAACCGAACCAGCTCGGTTCGGTCGATTTTCAGTTTGATTCGGTTTTTGCTCAGATTCTGTAATTTTTACACTGTTCAGGGGTAGGATGGTAATTTCTGCAAAATTTCCTCTTTTTTCAATATTTTCTCTCCATTTTGGAGAGAAAATGGAGGGGGGAAAATTTGAGTTATTTTCTTTCTCCCTCCTATTTTCCTCCCCTTCCTAATCAAGGTAAAATATATTTCCACTCTTATTTTCCTCTCCCCTTATTTTATTCTCTCCCAATCACATGCTTATGTCATATTTTCTATATGCATTGTCGTGTTAGATACCATGTATGATCGTTCAAAGCTGTAATTTACTATCATATATTAACAAAAGAAGTTTGCCACGTTCATTTTTTTACAAATCCGACACAAACAGGCTCATTGTTCATGGTGACATTTAAGGACGGACCTACCTATCTTGGGCAGTGTGTGCTTAGTGCATCCGAAAAGTTTCCTCTTTCTGCAATGTTATGATCCAGAAGGTACTTATATCCACTGTTGATTACATTCTGTATCATTATTCCTTGGGTTCCCCATCTCAACTAGTTGGCATTTGCTGCTAATTTTACTGCCAAAAGTTTATTACGAATTCAAATACAACAGGCTTAGTGGAGGCGTTACCTTCTTTACCATATTAATTTCTTCTATAATCTGCTCATATGTACTTCATCTTTCTCTACTAATTTGAAATGCTGTAAACCTGTTGGATCACTAGGGTGTCTCCTCTCTCCACCTTTACTTTAGAATTTAATTTGAAGATGTTTCTCACTTGTTCGATCTTCTTCTTCTTCTTCTTCTTGTTTTTCTCTTAAGGAAAAAATTGAGGGTCGATAAATTTTATTTGGAAAAACTGAAAAAGGAAAGTGAAAAGACAAAATGGGGAAGAGAGGGATAAGGATTTCTTTTCAATTACGACTCCAAATGGTTTCTCAATTTTTTTTCCTGTTTGAAAAAATAAAGATGGTGGATCACTTTTTTCAGGGGAAAGGATAGTAGAAGCAAATGATGATAGATTCAATATAGCTGAACCCTAGATGAGCAAGGGATGAAGTTTAGATGATCTTTTGATATCCTTTTGAATTTGAAATAGTTGAAAGTGGCTATATGGAGCTGGAATTTGGTGGTTGATTGAATGATTCAAATGAAAAATAAATACAGAAGAAACTTTAACATGCTAATTTTTGGAAGCTTGGTAGATTATCTCAGAAATATTCATTTCATATTTTAGAAGTATTACTATTTTACTCTGCTGGGTTTTTCTATTTCAACACATTAGTTGAAGAATTTAATATTGGTTTGTATACACTGGCACCACATTTATCATTGAAGCTGGTTACATCACGAATAAAATTGTGGGTATATACAGGGTTATTGTATATTAACTTTAATAATAGTGCTTCTGGTGGCTTATTGTCTATGTTTGGTTGTGTTTCATTTGAAACAGGTCCTGTTATATTGTTATAATTTTCTGTAATCATTTGTTGTTTCGCTTTGTGGTTGATTTTGCAGCAATTGCCCGAACAGTGGGCCACTTATCCAAGAGTGCTGAGGTCATGAAGCTTGTCAATAACCTCATGAAGGCTCCCGAAGCCGCCGCTACCATGCAAGAATTTAGCAAAGAAATGACCAAGGTTATTTTGTTTTTCACACATTAAAGAACCAATGTATTAAGACCTTTGTGATGTATTTGGTTCAATTGAACGTCTCCAAGAAGCAAAATCTTCTTCTCAAGTTTTGTCATCTTTGATCCTAAATATATTAGGATTATTATTTCTATGTTATACAGGTCTGTGAACGTGCTTGCGGGTGTTTCGTACTGAGCAAAGTCCCATATAATATTCTTATTGGATGTAATTTCTTCATTTAAATTAATAGGTGCTACCTTTGTTTGTTGTTTACAGGTAGGGGTGATTGAGGAATTTGTGAATGATGCTGTTGACAATGCATTTGACTCTGAAGATATTGAATTGGAAATCGAGGAAGAAGTTGATAAGGTCTCGACTGCTATTGCAGGAGAGACTGTTGCCCAGCTACCAAAAGCAGTGAAGAAGGAGCGAGTGAAACAATCAGCTGGGACAACAAGAACGGCTGAGGTAAGTGTGATATGTTGGCACAAGGTGGTAAACCCAGTTTCAGAAGCTGCTTATCTGAAAAATGTGAATAAAAAATTCTCTTTTGGATTCTTTTAGGAATAAGCCATTGCTGAGGGTGCTGATGATGAGGAAGAGTTAGAAGAAATAAGGGCCCGACTTGCGAAAGTTAGATCATAAGTCAAGAGTCCCTTCTTCTGCTGGTGAATTAGAGAAGGGCTTCTAGAACATTAACTTGCATGTAGCTATTCATCATGATGAATTCGGTGCATACTGAAACTCCATTTACCATTGACTTTGCATGAAACCAAAAATAAATAAATAAATAATAAAAAAAAATTGTGTATTGTATATTGAAAGCAGCCTTTTCCTACATACACAATTGTAAGCTGCCATTTTATCATACCTAAATTGGAGGCACCCTTGTTTGTGCCAGTCGTATTCCTTATTTGCATAAAAAAATGCAGCAGTCTGGGAATAAGTCATTTTGTCGATAGGCCTATATGATGTTTTAGTTTGAGAGCAGGATGCACTTGGATGGTTGAATATATCATACTACCTGTGTAGTTTAAGCAGTGAAGAACAATATCTGAAGAACTTGATATCATATTCAAACTCGACTTTTCATGTGCTGATTATTGTTTTGCAAAGTTACATTTTGAGAACTGTCAAACCTTAAACTTTAGTAGTTTTATTATTTTTTACAAGTCTAAAAAAGTACTTCATAGTTCAGTGTTTTTTTTTTTAGTTGATCTATGATGCTAATTTTGTAATATTTTGCTATCTTGTGTTATATATCTTTAATCACTTAAAGAGTAAATTGATTAACATTGTCAGTTAAGTTGATATTGAATTGGATATTTTTTTTTATAAAATTTGCAATTAGGGCTCCACATTAGACGCATCATTTTTTTACAAAATAAAATTTTAAATCATTTGAAATATATAATTCATTTCCTCACTTTGCCTCTATCTCTCTCAAGTAAAGAGTATGAGCTCAAACACTAAGCCACAATCATCCCAAGCTTCTAAATTTAGTGAGTAGAGATAGTGCGATGTGAAGGTATAAAAGTGCACTCATGAACTACTGAAGGCAACATTGACCGTTTAGGGGCTACTAAGGGATTTGAGAATGAAAGAAAGTGTACTTACTTTAGATGCATTGATCAAAACAATTACTTAGATGGCTTCAATCTAATTCCATACTTGGAGAAGATAAGCTTATGAGATATTGAAATTCTCATCTATTGAACAATTGAAATCGAGATGAGCATGGACTTAAGTCAAGCTTATGAAAGAATTACTTGTTTGGAGATGGAGCTATTGAAAAAAATGGTGAAATAATTGGATTGCACAACGAGGCCATATACAAAGAAAAGCAGTAAAATTAGCAACATTGAATACCACAAACTTGTGATATGTGTTAAAATGTTTTTGATTGTTTATTTATAGTCATTAGGATTGTTTTTGCGATATCAATATTGATTTAAGGAAGGGAGACATGAAAGATATTTTATATTTGCCATAATTAGTGGAGCAATACATGTATTGGAATGGATGAAAAGGTGTTTGTTACAGTCACTGAATGAATTGAAATGCTAATTCAATATGTTTAGTTTGTATATTTCTACATCACACAAATAAAAATTTTCTTATGATTAATTAGACTATTTTTTACTATCATGGGACTAAGGGGATAAGGGTATTAAATTGATAGTACCCTAGAAAAGTAGTAGATGAATCACTAAAGAAAGGATCGAATGGTTTGGAGCAATATAATAGTGAAGCTCATAAAATCAAAAAAGTGGAGTCACCACCTAGCTCTAGTCAGAAATAAGATTTTGGTTGATGGCAATTATTGTCTAATTAGGTTTGGAGGCCTAACCTATCTTCACTACATCAAAGATTAGGTTTGAAAGCTGAGTATGACCAAGAAAATGTGTTAGATACCTCAAATCACCCATATATTAGTCTAACTTTTTCTTAAATTAGGTTTTGCTTTTAATCTTTAGTTTTAGTAGTTAATTTTTCATTTTATTCTCTTAAACCATTAATATAAGCCAAGTTATCATCTATAATAAGAAATAAAAGTGCAATAAAACTCATGAGATGGAAATACACGACCAAATGAGGGGTTTTTCATGCAAGATAACATCTAAAAAATCAAGCACAATGAATTAAATAATAACAAAAATAGGAAACAAACAACAATGAAAGTAAATGGGTAGCATAATCCATCCTATAAATAAAATAAAAAAAAAGGCATGAAAAATATGCTTATGCAGATAACTAGATAAGTGTTTGCACATACCACAAGTGGTTTGTGCAGGCCATTAGTTGCAGGTATAATTGAGCACACTCAACAAACAACATCAAAGCACTTATAATCATATTTAATACATGAATCACTATAGAGTAAAGTGTGAACCTAAGGTCAATAATAGATACTCATGAATAACTTGTAAGCAAGACAAAAATATGAAACAAAGGAAAATAAAGATTGCCTTACAATTAAAAGAACGAAGGAGAGATCTTGACAAACATGAAAAAAGGGATAAGAATTGTTGGGAGAGATTTTTTAAAGTATGGCTAGCCATATAGGGTAAAAAGGCTCATGTTTTCACTACACAACACCTTTTTCTTCATGTTTTCTCTTGTACATAAACCTTAGAAGATATAGAAAAAAAGAACTAAAAAGAAGGGGAAAGAAGGGGGAAAGAAGAAAGAAAGAGTTATCTCTTATAACCCATAATCCATTCCAAACCTTAAACAAAACTTTACCTTCTTTAACATCCTAATAACATATTGAAACCATATTTGAGCTATTAAAATAATGATAATAGCTTTTAAAGCTTGTAGATAAGTATTGGTGTCTAAAGAGAAGCATAGGATAACATAAGCAAGAACTTATGGAGTTTTAGGGCTTTGGAAGCTTGGAGCATACTGTCCAAACATCAAATAATATCCTAGGATCAAAGAGGAGTAAGAATAAAGGTGATTGGAAACTTGGGAGGATCAAACTCAAAGGTAAAAGATTAAGAATAAAACTTGGAAAGTCTAAGGATAAATCTATCCATACTTGTTTCTAGTTGTTTCTACATGTTTTTTTTTTTAATATAGTTTCTATATCACATTTGCATGTTTAGGAATCTTCGTTTGGCATAAAAAGGCTTAGAATTCATTTTGATTGATTTGAGCATGTTTCGGGTAATTAAGGGAATAAAGCTCACATAGGCTTGCACTAAGCTTATACAAAGCTTAGCCTAATTTCGCACAGGCTTAGGCTAAGCCCATATGGAATTAGCTCCAAGAATATGCTCCCTTGCTTTCCTTGCTTTATTTTTTTTTTATTGATTTTAGTGTTTTGATGATTCTTTTTAATGTTTCATGCTTATTATTCATATTTTAAGTCTTGTATAGATTTAAAAAGAGTTTTGACTGCATTATGGATATTTGAGATTGGTTTAGGCATCCATGGTAATACATATAGGGTTAGCGTAAGCTCATATAAGCTTATGTCCTAGGATTTGCACTGAAAAAAAATATTAAATTAGAGATGAAAATTTTTGTCACTAATTTGATCAAATTTGACAATAAACTAGATTAGCAAAGGAACTAGATACATGGCTATCACTTTCAAACCTAATCTAGTAGCGACGAATTTTGTGATGGATTTTTTAGCAATGAAATTATTTTTGTCGCGAATCCCATAGCAAATTTAGTGATAGATTGAATTTTTCAATGCTAAATTTATTTTTTAAAATTATAAAAATAAAAAATTTTCATCACTAATATGTTGTTAAATTTAATTTTTATAAAAAATAAATATTTATTATTAATCTATTGAATTTAAAAAATTAAAGTTAGTAAAATTAAAATTAATAAATTCATCATATTAATAATTTGATTATCATAGTTACAAATTGTCAATTTTTTTTAAATTTTAAAGTTAATATATTATTAATTCTTTAAATATAAATATCAATTATAAAATAAATAAATCATAAAAGTTTTAAATTAAACATTAACAAGTATAATTATAGATAATAAAATAAAATTTAGTAATTTTAAAATTACAAAATTTACAACTACCCATTTTCACTTAACAAAAAATTAATAATTACATATTCTCAAGTAAAAAAATTAATAATTACATATTTTAACTAAAAAATATTAATAATTACATATTTTCTATTAATATAACAATCGAGAGGAAGTGATGGTGGAGGAGGTAACGGTGGCGATGGAGAAAGTGGCGAAGGAGGTGATAGAGGTGGCAGTGGGTGGTGGAGGAGGTGGAGGCAAAGGTGAGGGAGGATGAGAAGAAGGAAATAGAGGAGAAAATAATAGAAATAGACGAAGATAGAAAAATAAAAGGAGCAAGAATGTAGGAAATAATATGAAAATAAGGGAAAAAGAAATAAATAGGAGGTAAAAAATTTTAGTGACGAAAATTTTCATCGCTAAATGCAAATTTCATCACTAAATAATCAAAAAAATTCAAAATTTTTATTTTGGAACCAAAAAATTAGCGATGGAGTTTGTCATCATTATTTAGTGACAAATATGAAATCCATTCTTATTTTCTCACCTAAATAATTTTTAAATTTTTATTTTGAAGTAAAAAAATTAGTGATAAAAATTTTTGTCACTAATTCATCACTATTTAGCTATGAAACTAAATTCGTTGCTAATTTTTTTACCTAAATAATTTTTAAATTTCTATTTTAGAGGCGAAAAATTACTAATGAAAAATTTTATCTCTAATTAGCGATGAAATGGAACCCGTCATTAGTTTTTCTATCTAAATAAGTTTTAAATTTTATTTTGGAGCAAAAAAAAAAATAGTAATGAAAAATTCATTGCTATTTAGCAATGCAACTAAATCTATTGCTAATTTTCAATCTTAAATAATTCTTCGATTTTTATTTTAGAGCTAAAACGTTAGTAACGAAAAATTTCATAGCTAAATTAGCGACAAATTTGATTATGTCACTAAATAGCGATGAAATATTTAATTGCTAACTGTAGCGACAAAATATTTCATTGTAAATCCTCACAAAAAACTAGTGCCACCTTGTGATCAGTTTTGGTAACAAAATTAGTGATGAATATCAAATTCGTTGTTAATTTAGACTTTCCATTGCTATTTCTAATAGAATCCATTGATAATTAGCAATGAACAATTTTCACTGCTAATTTCGTTAGTATTCACTTAAATTTTTGTAGTGTTGGATCTTTTTTCTTTGTTTTCTTGCCTCATATGCTTGTTTTGCCCCTTCTTTTACATATTTTTACCTTTTTAGTGCATGTCTGGTAATTAATTAGTTTTTATCAAGATATTTAGATATCATTTATGTTATAATTATATATGCATTTATGCTTAAATGTAATATTATGCATGCTAGGAAATCCATGCATGTTTAGTGTGACGTAGTACATGTTCACTATGATGTCTTGTTGTTATACGTAACCTAGGATAGCTTTATCATTTATGTGATGTTTTAATATAATGTATGCTAGGTTACTTTTATGTGTGATGTGTTTGTGTTAGAGTCACTTTGATTGCTTCAAATGTTTTCTACCTTGCCTTTCCCTAGATGATTTTTTGTCTTGTGCAGAATATGTTTTAACCTATATTATTATGCCTTAGGTTGTTTCTATATCTTTTCATGTCAAGATGATCTATGCAAATTCTAGGTTGATATGTACATAGGCTTAGGTTGTTTTTGTAAATCATAAGCTACTTTATACAGATGACTCTTCATTTTGTGTTAATTATTTTTATTATTTATCACGCGCCTTTTGTGATCTTATTTATTTATGTATCCTTTAGTTTGATTTCTCTATATATATACTTTTAAATAATATTTGATTTTTATTATAAATTAATTTATGAATAATGTTTTCCAAATATTATAAAGAATATTTTTATACGTAATATGAATAAATTATATGTATAATAAATGATAGAAAATAAAAAAAAAAGTAAGAGTAATATAACAATAATTTACCTGCATAATAAAATTTGTAGGCAAATTTTATATATTTACAAATATCATTCAAAATAATATTTGATTTTTATTATAAATAAATTTTATGAATAATATTTTCTAAATATTATAAATAATGCTTTTATACTTAATAAGAATAAATTATATAAATAATAAATGATGAAAAAAGTAAAAAATACGATAACATAAATATAATTTACTATGAATTTTAATATGCAGATAAATTCATCTACAGATTTTATCGTGGTAATGTGTTAAATGTTTATCATGATTTTGGATCTGTTGGTAAATTTAGTTTTTTTTATAGCACCCCTTCCCTATCTTTCCGCTTTCCCTCCAAAAATCTGTTACGTAGCCCCCTCCCTCTCCTCTCCCATTGTGCCTACCCCACCCCCTACCCAGTTTGATTATATCCACCATAAGTTTCTCGTAACGTATAATACATTCCTCAAACAAAAATAATTTTTTCTTTCTCCTTTTTTCATTTCGTTTCATTTTATTATTTTCATCTCCAAATGATAGTGATGATGGAGGAAAATGACAGTTGTCAAAGCAGAGTGCATGATTCCACAAATGTCATCTTCATCATCTCTATCGCTGCCTTGGATGTAAGGGCATCAACGGAGACAGAAGCTAGAGGTTTACAATGAGTTCTTCATCATTCCAACAATGAAGAGGCTAATTGGCATAGCTTTGATGACGAACTATGGGCTCACTTTCACTGCCTTTCTACTCAGTACTTTCACCTTTTACACACACACAAATGTGTGTGTGTATCTCTCTGTCTATGTGTGTGTGTGTGTGTGTGTGTGTATGTGTAATGCATGCACACACACACACACATATATATGGACTTTAAGGTGAAATTTGTTTGAAGCCCAACATTAATTTTTCTAAATTTAGATTTTCAAACATAGTAATGTGCGTAGCAAGCTTTTTCTTTTGGTCCTTCGGTGTTGATTTTGTAATTTGGTGTTTATTTGTTTTATTATTTTAGCTTAGAAGAAGATGGTTGAGGTAGACGGTTTTGGGAAAAGATAAGATTAAACAAGTAGAGCTTCTTTTTACAATCTCTTATGAGTATTCTCTGGTCTTAGCATGTACACATATGATTTTTAATAGAAATTGTTACAAGTTGGTTCTGTATGTTGGTGTTTGGCTTTAGAGTTGATGGTGTTAAGAATTACATGAACTAGTGGAATATTCCATTAAATGATCAAATTGCATCGATAGAATAATTGTAAATACTGAATTTTATTATATTATCTTTTATAAATGAGCCTTTGGAATTAATTATTCTCATTGGAAGGTCTTACTAATGTTTTTTTAAAAGTTTTTACTAATGCTTTGGTCATAGAATTGAGACATAAACCCAATAACCACAATAATTATTAGCTTTGCTTATTTGGACGATGGTTTTTTCCAATCTTTGGAATGTGTATTAGAGGATGGGACTGCCTTAGGAATGTTAACATCATCTCTTGATGCTTGTGTTATTGGCCATCATGAAAGTGAGCCTCAAAACTAATCCATGTTAGTTAACATCTCGTTGTCTTTCGATGTATTAAGAGTTGGTTTACTTCATTTTCTTGAACAACATTACTTGCATAATTTAAGGCACGTGGTAGGGGAAAGGAGGCAATAATTAGTTATATTTTATCACATTTTTTGTATTTAGTTGGATTCTTTGGAATTTTGGTTAATTGCTTTGAATCTAACTCCAGGTTTCCTAACTTGGATATTAGTTTTGAAGTTGTGCAATAGGTGTTGGCTTAACATTTCCCTATATTTAATTTGATTTGTTTTTAACTTTTAAAATACATGAAAGCGATGGTTGGTAGTTGATTTATGTCATCCTTGAGTTATGCTTTGCCTCTTTCTCAATTTTCATGTCTTCCTTTTAAAGATAATAACATCGAGGTACACTATAATTTACAAAATATTGTGTAGTTCATGGAGTAGTTGATATTTATCCTTTTGATACCTAGTACTTTTATATACTTATTTGGCATGTATATATTATCATTTTTAGGTTTTTTTTTTTTTTGCAACATTCTATGTTTCTCTAGTTTCCCCTATCATTTTTCTTCTTTTGATTTTCTTACAAATAGGTAGTAGATTGTTGTTTATTTGAAGGTTATAGTTAGCACTCATATAGTGATGGTCAATGGTGGTGTTATGACACTTGTTAGGTTAAATATGGTTGAACTTGCAACTCAAAAACATTTTGTCCTAGTTGTGCTTTTTAGAAGTTACAAGGTAAGTTGTAGTAGCTTTCCTTGAAGCTTTGATAGTCGTCAAGCAAAAATATTTATTAAACTATAATTCTTTTGTTACAAACAAAGAAATTGGCTGTGATTCACATATTGTTAGCTCTTTTATTGAAGTTTATTTGATTTTGTTTGTTATGTCTATAATATTTGCATGGTTATTCAATGTGTTTTAGATATTCATTAAATCTATAATATTAGTTATTTCTTTAATTTTTTTTGGAAGAAAAAAATGATGGTTTTGTTTAGATGATTAATTTTAACTACTTAGTTTATTATTTTGAAATGCTTAACATGACCATGTGAGCTTGCAAGGCTTTATGGATTTGTCTACGTATTAAGGCACAGACTGCAAGTTCCCTTTTCTTATTGCTAGAATGATAACATTAGTTTATTCATTTAATTATTTTGTATCTCAAGTACTCTGATTCAAACAAATTTTACTATCTTTAAGAATTTTTTCATGTAGGATTTTTAATTACCGTCTGCTAGTACAAAAGGGTTAAAACACATATGTGATACGAACGTGGGTAACTTGTCCCAATGTAACATTCTCAATCTAATTCATATGCATTTTAATTATGTTATAAATCTATGATATTAGTTATTTCTTTAATTTTTTTAGAAGAAAAAAATGATGATTTTGTTCAAATGATTAATTTTAGCTGCTTAGTGTATTATTTTGCAATGCTTAACATGACCATGTTAGCTTGCAAGGCTTTATGGATTTGTGTACGTGTTAAGGCAGAAACTGCAAGTTCTCCTTTATTATTGCTAGAATGATAACATCAGTTTATTCATTTAATTTATTGCTAGAATGATAACATCAGTTTATTCATTTAATTATTCTGTATGCTCAAGTACTCTAGTTCAAACAAATTTTACTATTTCTTTAAGAATTTTTTTCATGTAGCATTTTTAATTACCACCTGCCAATATGAAAGGGTTAAAGCACATATGTGATAAGAACGTGGGTAACTTGTTCCAATGTAACATTCCCAACCTAATTCATATGCATTTAACTATGTTATATTTGCTTACATGCATCACATGGCATAAGCATGACTATAACATTTACATCATCACATTTAAGTCATTTCAATATGGATATGATGTTTGCATAGTTGCATAGCAAATTGTTATATGTAGTATGTATACTTTCATAACTTAAATAGGGGTATCTTAAAACTTATTGAATGCATAAGGATTTGATGGAAATTAGTAGAGGGATATAGGTAATGAAGGAATGAAGAAAAATGACTACAAGGGAAAATTTAAAATTTCAATCAATAGGAACAAGCCACCAATCTTTCGTCCTATTATAATAAGAATACAAATTAGAATTCTCTCCCATTAATGGCTAAGAAGAGAGGAGAAGAAGAGGGGGGATGCAACAAAAAATGAGAGAAAATAAAGAAAGAAAGAAAGAAAGAAATAAATAAATAAATAAGAGAATGAAGAAGAAGAAGGAGAAAAAAAGGAAATAAGAAACTAACTATAAAGGAATCATGAGGTTTTTTAGCTTTAGCAAAAGGTATGTGATTTCTTATTTGTTTCCCCATGAAATATCTCCTCCATGGCATATTAATCATAAACAATTAGAGGTAATTATGAAGTAATTATAATTAGGATTTATGTGTGAGAAGTGATTGGGAGTGAATATGAGCTTAATTCATTTTTATTATGTTTTAAGGGCATATTGTTGCATCCATAATTTCATAGCCCTAGAAGATGAATTAGGTCAAGTGAGAAACATGAAAGTTGTAAGTTAATATCTCGTCTAAATGCTTATAAAATAGTTTTATTGGATAAGTTGTCTTAAGAGATATTGCTCTTTACTTATGAATGATTCCCATTGAAACCTGCTCAGTCAATTGGTTCTATTTTCCAAGAATTTCATGGGCCTGGAAAGGGAATTAAGTGACGTGAAAAACATGAAAGTTGTAGATTTTGTCTCGCCAAAATTCTTATAAAACATTTTTGCTTAATATTTATGTGTTAAGAGATATGGCTCTTGATTAGGATGAATCCTGAATGTGTTCATGCATGCAAAGTTTGAGATTTCTCATTTAATTTGAGGACCTTAAAAGCTGAACTAGAGAAAGTGTAAAACATAAAAAATATTTATTTATATGTTAACTAATTAGATTTAAATCAGTTTTCAATTGGATATCTAGGATGTCCATGTTTTGAGATAAGGCTAATTTTATGGGTATGTTCAACATATAATTTCAATAAGAACATGAGAAACTTATAATTCACCATAAATTATGTAGTGCATATGTTAGGCTGAATTTTGGATATATTGTACCCATATATGTCTAGTTTTTAGTAAACAAAAAAGAATCAAGTCATTTGAATTTATGGGGCAAAGTAATTATTTAAACAACCTACCAAGGTCATAATATTTTACTAAAGCATATATGCATGACGAGATAAAAATCTTACTTTATCATTATGGATTAATTTAGTATACTGAAATAGGTCCTTTGAGAATTGAAGATAATCTTAGGAACAAGTTAGGGCCTTCCATAGCTTAATAAATTGAAGGACGAGTTAAGTAAATATGTGACATCCCATTTTCTAGATTTTTTTTTTATCTAACTTTACTCAATTTGTTAATAGCTTAAGTTATTAAGCCACATTCAATAATCATTTTCAAGCTATATGCATTAACTCATTCATCAAGCATGGAGTACTAAAGTGTCATAACATCATTAAAACTCTCTCATGACATCTTATTGTCCTTAAAAGACCCTTCTTCATTGTTTTGAACAATTTATATATCTTACATTTCAACACTATAGCAAACATATGATTGAAAAAAAAACACTAAAAGATTGTATACTGATCCAACCTCTATTAGACTGCTAAACAACAACTTCAAAATGCAGACTGGATATAATCTCTAGTCTACTATTCTTGAAAGAAAATTGAAAGCAAAAAAGTGAGCTTGCATACTTAGTAAGTAAACACTACATCATTAAAACTCTTTCATGACATCCTATTGTCCTTAAAAGACATTTCTTCACTATTTTGAACAATTTATATATCTTACATTTCAACACTATAACTATTTAGAGAAAACATATGATTGAAAAAAAAACACTAAAGATTGTATACTGATCCAACCTTTATTAGACTGCTAGACAAAAACTTTAAAATGTAGACTGGATATAATCTCTAGTCTACTATTCTTGAAAGAAAATTGAAAGCAAAAGAGTGAGCTTGCATACTTAGTAAGTAAACACTTAATAATACTTCAATCATAAATATCATAACAAACATTTAAATGCTAATAAACCATCATTTCATCCATGTACAAAAATAAAAAATTTTTTAATCTTTAATGTCACACAAGCTATCAAATATTATTATCACACGAACTATTTTATTTTGTTGCCACAAAGGCTATAGGATATCATTGCCACACAAGCTATCAAATATTGTTGTCACACAGACAATCATATTTTGTTTTCACATAGGTGATAGATATCATTGCACATAGGCTATCAAATATTATTGTCACACATGGTATCAAATGTTGTTACCATACAAACTATTGAATGTTACTGCCACATAAACTATCATATTTTATTGCTTGTTCAAACAATATCAAGTAATAGAACTTCAACAAATCATTTATAAATGCAACAAAATTCTGGCAATATAATGACTAATAGCAATATCCATCAACCTTGATAAATCATATCGCAATATACTTTCATTTCTAAGCCACAATGTATTAATATCTCATAAAAATAAATAATTCAAAAATATAACAATACTTTCATCAAAATATTCATCAATATCAACTGATTAAACAACATTTCAATCAATTGAGTATAAGTTCATAGCATTTGACCAATCACATGTTTAAGTACCATTAGTTATTTACTTGCCTTTATCTCCAAGCTATTAAGTCGTGGATGATCCCAACTTATTCCTAATATTATCTTTAGCACTTTGAGAACTTATTTCAGTACACTCAATCAATCTATGGTGATAAAGTAACATTTTTATCTATTTACGTATGTGCACTCTAATAAAATATCATGATCTTTGCAGGCTCTTTCTATAATTACTTTTTCTCCATAAATCCAAATGACCTTATTCTTTTTTCTATTTAAACTAGACATATATGGGTACAATATATCCAAATTTCATGCCAAAATATACACTAAAAAATATATCCAAATTTCATGCCAAAATATACACTAAAAAATTTGTGGTAAATATTATAAATTTGCCCTATTTTGAGTGCAATTATTCACTAAGCATCCCTATAAACTTAGCCATATCTCAAAATGTATAATTCAAATAGAAAAAATGCTTTAAAGCCAATTATTAACATATAAGTGAACATTTTTTTGTTAATCTTTCATACATTCTCTAATTTAGATTCTAAGGTCCTCAAAAGAAATGACCAATCTCAAACTTTATAAGCATGAATAGGTTCAATATTAGTCCTAACCAAATAGCCATATCTCTTAACACACAAATTTTTAAGCAAAATTGTTTTATAGTTATTTATAAATACATAAATATATAACTTTCATGCTTTACACTTCATCTAGTTTCACTCTAGAGCCCCAAAATTCTTTGAAAACAAACCAACAGCTGAATAAGTTTCAATAGGAATCAACCGCAATCAAGAGGCAATATCTCTTCACACAACTTTTTTGGAAAAACTATTTTACAAACATTTAGATGAGACATAACCCTACAAATTTTATACTGTATAATTTGCCTAATTTATCTTTTAGGGTCATGAAATCATGGGTGCAACAATCTGCCCTTAAAATAGAATTAAGGGCCCTTAAAATAAAATTAAACCCTTAAAATAAAACAATATGCCTTTAAAAACTATTCTTCTTCTTCTTTCTTTATTTTTCCCTCCATTTGCTGTTGTATTTCCCCTTTTTCTCCTCTCTTATCAGCCCCTAATGGTAGAGAATTCTAATTTGAATTCTTATTCTAATAGCATAAAAGATTGGTGGCTTGTTCCTATTGGTTAAAGTCTAAATTTTCTCTTTTAGTCCTTTTTCTTCATTCCTTGTTCACCTATATCCTCTATAATTTCCATCAAATCCTTATACATTTAATAAGTTCTAAGCTATCCCTACTTACATTATAACAATATGCATGCCACATGTGACAATTTGCTATGCAACTATGCAAACACCATATTCATATTTAAATATCTCAAATGCAATGATATAAGTATTATTGTCATGCTTATGTCATGTGATGCACATATGCAAATGGCACAATTAAAATGCAAATGAATTAGGTTGAGGATGCTACAATTCTCCCCCTCTTATGTAAATTTTATTCTTAAAATTTTACTTACTAGAACTCGAGAATAGATAGGATATTGTCATCTCATATGTTCCTCTACTTCCTAAGTGGCCTCCTTAGGTGAGTGATGGCTCCATCTCATTTTAACCATTGGTATCACTCGATTTCTCAACCATTTTAGTTGTCAATCAAGGACTTTAATTAGTACTTTATGATAAGTCATATCATCAAACAATTCAATCTCTAGTTTTGATAATATATGGCTAGGATCATATCAACACCTTTGGAGTATAAAAACATGGAAAACATCATGTATCTGAGATAATTTTGTTGGTAATGCTAAATAATATGCCAAATGCCTAATTCTCTCTATGATCTCCTATGGCCCAATGTACCTTAGACTTAACTTTCCCTATTTAATGAACCTAACAATGCCTTTCCATAGTGAAACCTTCAAAATATTTTATCTCTAACTTGATATTTCATTTCTCATCTATGTCTATCAATATACCTTTTTTGAGATCCTTGAGTAGCTCACAAACATCTTCTAGCAGCTTGGATTTTTGCCACTGTATCTTGTACCATCTCAAGGCCCTCTAACTGTCTCATCCCTTTACCATCTCAACAAATTGGACTTCTGCATTTCCTTTCATACAAAGCTTCATATGGCGTTATATTGATACTGAAATGGTAGCTATTATTATATGAAAATTCTATTAAAGGTAAATAATCATTCTAGTTGCCTTTGAATTCTAACACATAAGCTCGCATCATATCCATTAATGTCTAAATAGTCCTCTCTGATTGACTATCAATCTATAAGTGAAAAGCTATGCTAAAATTTGAATGAGCACCCAAGGCTATTTGTAAGCTATTCCAAAAATGAGAAGTAAATCGAGGATCTATATTTGACACAATAAAAATAGGAATGCCATGTGATCTCACAATCTCAACAACATATCTTTTAGTCAGTTTATAGAGTGAATATGTCTATTGTATATGCAAGAAGTATGTAGATTTTATGAGTCTATCCATAATAACTTAGACAACATTATGCCTTTTTTGTATCTGAGAGAAGCTGGGAACAAAATCTATTGAAATTTTCTCCCATTTTCATATAGAAATAGGTAAAGGACACAACTTATCTATTAGTGCTTGATGTTTTGCCTTGATCTACTGGCAGGTTAAATATCTTGATACAAACTTATCTTTATCTTTCTTCATCACTAAACACAAAAAATGTGACTGCAGGTATGAATGCCACATCATATTTTTGAGGTTCTGCACGAATGAGTGGAATCATGCTTTGACTTCATTCTTTTATCGACTAATGAGGGTCAAGAGAACAAAGGTCTTTACATTGGTAATGACCCTATGAAGTGGCACATTCTTAGATCAATGGGGGATCTTTTAAGCCTTGTGCAAGTTCAAGGCCTTGAGTCCTAGTTATGGTCATTGAGGGACCATATGAGACAATACTTTGGTATCATACCTAGGAATTGTATAGTCACTATCCGACTTTGGTCGGGGCAAGAATCTAGGGAAAGTAAAATCTAAGCCTAAAATAAGCCAATTAGAATGCCCATTTTGACTTTATCCATTTAGAGATCGTGTTCGAAAATTGGGTACAGCTTGGGGAAGAGGTTAGGCAACCCTAAACTGCCTGGATATTGAGATCCAGCCTTCGGGCATCTTTGGTTCACTTTTTAACATCTTAACTAAGTTATTAATTAGTCTATTTTAATAGCTCTAAGCATGCGTTTAGCACAACCAAATCAAATAAACAAAGTTAACAACTCGAAGGGGATGGGGATCATACATCATGGCAAGGAGGTTACATGCATATCCATACATCTACATCATACATAATCATCTTAAAAGGAATGAGGGCATGCGATATGGCATAGGGATTGACACACATATCATATTAAATAACCAACCATAATCTTATAGGTTGATTATCAAGACCACATTCATGGTTTAACTTAAGTCACCTATGCCTAAAAGAAAGGAGCAAGTTAGTAATTAAAGACAAAGTAAAGCACATAAAGTTATTAATCATCTTACCACATCTTCAAAGTTAAGGTACCTAATCATACATCTAAGTCCTTAAAAACACGTCCAACATCACACAATAAACAATGTAGCAATAAAGCATAAACATATGTAACATGCACAGTAAAAAATTATAAATATGTAACACAAAACACTTGAAGGACTTGAGTGGCCTAAGCTAAGTCATCACAAAAAAGGTCTTAAGGTTGACAAACCCTCCGTATCATTGCTCTAAAAGAGCTTGGCATCTACAAACATTATTAATTATCAAGAAGGTTAGCATGAAAGTTAAAGAAGTGGGAGAGAACAAAGGCAAATGCAAAACATTAATCATTCGTAAGAGGACATGGCCATAATGAAACTCCTAAGGTCTTAGAAACTCTAAGTTCCTCACTTGGTCACTGTTAGATCTGGTCCAAATAGAAGTTCAAATCATCATTCAATCAACATAAGCAAGAACACAAAATATTAATCTAAAATGCACCATAAAAACATTTAAAACTTATCCAAGATTCCATTTTGAAATTAATAGGGATCTTAGATCATTAAACCTCATCTCATTCTATCAATGAAACCAGAAAAGCTCATGAAAAATAACTTTGAAATAGAAGAATTTGGATAAGTGAAGAGAGATGTTATAAAACTGTTCCCTAAGATGTTGGGTTGTACAACCCATTATGAGGGTTGTACAATCCATAAAGTGGGTTGTACAACCCCAATTTTTGGGTTTTTCAAAACAAAAAAGAAAAAAATAATGGGAAAAAGAGGAAGGGGGTAGGGAGATTCTAGATACCTTCTTAAATGTTCTTTTGCCTTTAAAGGCTTATTATATGTTCTATATCCTCCAAAATACTTAGGAATGCGTAAAGGATATAAAGATTAGGCATCATTCTACCTTGGGAATGATTGAAAGGGGTTATGGTTTGAAGGTTTTTGTGCTAAGTATTGTTTAAGGAGAAAATTTAGCAAAGTAACTTTAGGGTTATCTAAGCCTCTCCCTTATCTTCAGATAGAAAGGTATTTATAGGTGATGGGAGGGTACAACAGAGCCAAAAATAGTTCTGGTTACACCATGTTCATATCCAATCATAGATCTCATGGGATTAGGGTTTGTATGTGGGATGTACAACCAAGGTTAGGTTGTACATCCACCTTTCAAAGTTGTATAGTCTTAAGGTTTAAAGAAGGGCCAATTCCACAAGGTTCTGAGGTTTAGGGTTTTGCCTTAGCTATGCATCCTTATAGTGGGTTGTACATCCTTATTTAGTGGGATAATCCTACAAAATGGGGTTGGAAGCCTTTAGCTTAGTTTTGGGATGGTCTTAGGTGTGGTTTTAGGCTTGGTCTTAGGGCTTTTCTAAGGTGTCTTAAGGTCTTATTCCTCTACTTTTAGCAATTTCCCCCCAAATTTTGAGGAGTATGTTTAGTGATTTTCATCATCGGGCTTTACATTATAAGGACTAGAGTTTGATACATAAATTTGCCCCCTGCTTTGTGGGGCTTGGAAAACAAAATTTAGGAAATGGCTATTTGAACAATCTTATCAAAGTAATGTAAGCATTAATGAGGATATAAAAGGAAACAATTCTTTAACAGCTCTTCAAGCAGGTACTAAAGCTTGTTCCAATAACTTTCTTGCAGGTATCAAGTGTTGTTGTATCTCTCAATAACTTTCTAGCAGGTATTGGAGAAGTTTTCACAACTTTCTAGCAAATACTAAGTGTTGTATCTCTCAGTAGCTTTCTAGTAGGTATTGAGGATGTTCTAGCATGTACTAAAGATGTTCTAACAGCTTTCTAATAGGTACCAAGTGTTGTTATACCTCTCAATAACTTTCTAGCAAGTATTGAAGAAGTTTGGGCAGCTTTCTAATAGGTACTAGGTGTTATTGTATTTCTTAGCAGCTTTTTAGCAAGTATTAGTGTTGTTGTATTTTTCATCAGCTTTCTAGCAGGAACTGATAAAGTTCTGACAACTTTCTAATAGATACTAGGTGTTTTTGCATCTTTTAGACTTATGGCTATCTTCTTGCAATCATTGATGTTCTTAAATTTTTTATGATTGCTTAGGCCCTACTGGCTAGCAGTTCTAGGTTAAGGGTGCCCCTAGGTTGATCTCATGTTATTTCTGCCCTTTTAGTGTGTCAAAGGTAGCTTGGTACTCTTGGAACCCTTCTGACTATTATAGGGGTTCATTTTTATCTTAAAATGGAGGATTCATGCCCATATGTTGTAAAAATTACTATTATAGGTTCAAATATTTTTGTAGTGACAAATCTCTTTCTAAATGCATACTTAAGGCTTCATGAAAGTCAACTTTATAGCTGAAGAATATTTTGGTAATTTGATTGACATATTGAAGGGCTAATATAGTTTTTAAAGATTTCGATAGGGATATAAGCATTATGGTCAATCTATTTGGTGAGCTGGGTAGTTGCATTAACCACATAGGTTTTAATGGGGCCATTTTAGAAAATTGGGCTTCAAAGGGGTAATATGGAAAATTAAGCTTAAAAGGGTAATTTGAAATATTTGACTTGAAAGAAAAAAAAAGATGTTGGACTAGGGTAGTTAACCCAAGTCTTGGACCTCTTTTGATCTTGACAAAGGAGATTGGTCATGTCTAATATTTCAAATAAGTGCTATTTTGCAACCTTTAGTTTTTATCTAAAGTTGGAAGTTGGATGAAGCTCGAAATTTCTCAATTATGAAAAATGACTTCTAAATTGCGACCGCTACTTTGTATTCGCGTCTGCGATATATGAAGAAGCATTGTTAGAAAGCAGACAGGCGAAATCGCGGATCCATTCTCGACCGCGATTCATCCAAATGACAGAGTCCAAAATTGACAGACGAAATCGCGGTGTGTGTCACGCCCTAGTCGCAACTGCGAATTTCAAAGTGACTCAGGAGGGAAGCAAGTCCACAGTCACAACATGTTGTTGGTAGCGACTGTTGGAAGTCAAAATTCGCAAAGGCATTTTGTTGGTAGCGATCGCAAATTTTGAAGAAGAAGATAACCATTTTTGGCAGACGAATTCGCATCCTATGTCGTGTCCTGTACAAAAAAGCTCGCGACCGCAACTTATAAAAGTAGGTAAAA
>CATIWR010094064.1:0-16589 GCA_949677035.1 Omphalea diandra | reverse complement strand
ACGAAGGAGCATATGAAGCCATCTGTCGTATAATGGCACCACCATATGCATAGTTGTATGCATCATTAAAATCATAATCGTAACTCACATCTTAGAGGGATTCACTTTCCTTGATATGCAATCAAGCTTTCTAATTTGAAGGGATGTCTATTGTACTATTTAAGGAGACAAAATAGCAAGAATTAGAGCAAAAGGGGTTAGCCAAAAGGAAGAGTTCAACGTTAAAGCTAGGGTCATCAAATTTCTAAAGAAATATGGTGCAAGAATTCAAGCAATCAAGAAGAAGTTCATGGCTATGTTCGGAGCTATTTTATTTGTTTTCTTCTTATCTCTCTATATCATCATTAACTAAACTTTCATTGGCTAGGCTTGTAAAAGGATATTGTATAATTTTCATAGGATTTTATTAATCTAAATCTATTTGATTTCTTTCATCATTAGTACTAGCAATTATTAAGTCCTTATTGTTTAATCAATTAGTGATTATTTTAGTTTTATTAATCTATAATTGAGATTTGTTTTTCATAAGACGGAGCTTTTAATAATTTCTTTGTTTTGTTATTTAGTTGAGAAACCTTAGCAACCCATAGTTATCCTTAGAGTCTTGAATTAAGAGGCAATGGCATGATGTTTGTTTTTTGAGTTGAGGAACCTTTAGCTAACACGTTCTTGCATGTCAATTTCTACTCGAAAGGGATTAATTGACAACATTAGTGGCTTAATAGTAGTACTTATTGCATAAACCAACTATACAAGGATTAGGAGTCTAATAGAAGGTTATCAAGTGAAGTTGAACCCCCTAGCCACTCTCATCCATTGATTATCTCTCATTATCATTAGTCTTTAGTATGTTTGATTTAATTATAACTATAATTCTCATCTACTATTGATTTTCTATATAATATAAGATAAATAACACTTTCTACTTAAACTCGATCCCTCTGGGAACAACAACTGTACTCATAAAGTACACTTTATTATTTTTGACCTGTGCACTTGTAGCTTAAGGGTTTTCATATAGCTTGCACTTATCACCGAGTTTTTTGGCATCATTATTGTGGATCGACAACTTTAATACTATGTTATTGTTTCTATATTACTCTAAAATTTTATTTTCTTATTGGAACCATATTTCTTATATATTATTTTAGTGCATGACTTGAACTAAAAATCAAAAGAACGTGGAAAACTTGCTTTCTACTGATCAAGAAATTGAACACACTCTAAACCAACAAAGGTAAGAATAACTATGAATTCTATAAATGGCAAACTAAGAAGACTGACCTTTAAAAGACTTTGCCACACCACCCTTGAATGATTGCAACTAGCTATCACTCGACCTACTATAAATGCTACCACTTTTGAGATCTAGCCAACATTCATACAAATGCTCAATAACACTTTTCAATTCCATGATCTTTCCAATGAATATCCTGATGCTCATATAACAAACTTCTTAGAGATTTATGACACCTTCAAGCAAAATGGGATGTCTACAGATGTGGTGAGACTATGCTTTTTTATATTCACTCTAAAAGATAGGGCAAAGTCATAGATTAATTCATTAGAACCTAGGAGTATAACTACTTAGGATCAACTTTCTCAATCATTTTAGGGCAAATACTTCCCTTCATCTTAAATGTCTAGGCTTAGGAATAAAATTAATACTTTTAGCCAATTGGATAGAGAAACATTGAATGAGGCTTGGGAATGATTCAAGGACCATTTGAGAAGGTGTCCCAACCATCAAATTCTAAAATGGTCTATAATGCACACCTTCTATAATGGACACTTTGGGCAAATCAAGATCACCATAGATTCAGTAGTTAAAGGATATCTATTTGATAAGATGATCAATGTGGTTTATCATTTGATTGAGATAATGGCAAATAAAAACTACCATGTTCATAAGAGGACTTTGCCAAAGAAAGCAATGGAGGTTCACAACATGGATGCATTCCAAACACTGCAAGCTCAGGTGTCCACCTTGTCCAAACAATTAAATGTTTTTACTTGTAATGTTATGTCTTCTCCCTTATTGCAAGTTATGTGTGATTTGTGTTGGGAAAGTGGGTATAAAGGTGTTGATTGCCAATCAAGGAACCCTTTTGCCCAAGAGCAAGTGAAATATGTGGGGAACTTTAATCGTCAACCCAACAACCCATACTTAAATACCTATAACTCGAGTTGGCATAATCATCCAAACTTCTCATGTCCAACAACAATACCATTAACCCCAAAACCCAAGGACCACCTGGTTTTCAATCCCCACCATTAAACGACCAACCTCAAAAAATAAAATCGAGCTTAGAGAATGCCTTATAAAAATTAATAACTAAAGCTAATGCCAAGTTTGAACATCATGTGGAGAATGTTAGAAGACTAGAAAACAAGATAGATCAAGCCAACAAAAATTATTTCCCCTCCATCTACAACATTGATATTCGTATAGAATAAATAACAGTGTCCTTAGTTCTAGATCCCAAGGTATTTTACCTAGCTCTTCGAAAACCAACCCAAAAGACCATGTGAAAGCCATCACCTTGAAGAGTCGTAAGACACTTAAACCTAAACTGAATGGTGAAGAAAAAGAGGAAGAGGGCAAAGTGGGTAATGAAAAAGAGTCCATCATAGAGGATAAGCCTAGTAGCAAGGTCAAATCGCATGTTCCTTGTAACATCCTTATCCATATTCATTGGTATTCTTACATGAACATATTCATTGCATAAATAATTTGTAATCCCACATTAATATTTGCAATGGATAAATGATCATTTAGATATATAAATTGGATAAGCACGATGATGATGCTTGCACTATTACATTTGGGACACTTGAACATATATATAATGTTTGTATAGTTGCATGACAAATTATCTTATGTTGTGCACATGTTATAGCTTGCTTTAGAGCTTATTTAAAAGTATAATAAGCATAGGGTGATTAGGAGATGGATGGTTATGATGAAAGAGTGAAGAAGAGGGGCTAAAAGAGGAAAAGTTAACTTCCAACCAATGGAAATGAGACACCATGATTTTGTCTTATTAGAATAAGTTTATAAGTTGAATTTTTCATCCTTTAGGAATGCAATATAGAGGACAAATATGAGGGGCAGCAGAAGAAAGAAAGAGCTAAGGAAGAAGAAGAAGAAGAGGATAAACATGAGGGGTAGTAGAAGAAAGAAAGAGCTAAGGATTAAAAAGAAGAAGAAGAAGAAGAATAATAATAGGATAAACATGAGGGGCAGTAAAAGAAATAGAGAGCTAAAGAAGAAGAAGAAGAAATAAAGTTAATTTATCTTTTTCCCATATGAAATCACTCCCTCATGACATGTTAATCATGCATGGTTACTAAGAATTATGGAGTAATTTGAGGTAGAGCTCATGCATGGAGGTTGGAGCTCAAAAGAAACAGAGTTGATTGTGTTAGTTTTGTTGTTAGAGCAGCTTATTACAATCACGATTTCATAACCTATAAGAGGAATTAAGGAATGTGTAAAATATGAAAGTTAGAGCTTTATACCCCATCTAAATGCATGTAAAATAGTTTTGCTTAATTTGGTGTGTATGAGGTAAAATTTAATCAATTATCTCATTATGCATCCTTTATGGTTGCCACTGACAAAGACAAATATCAAAAGTTTAAAGTGAGACTGAGATATGAGATCAAAAGTAAGATGATAACCATAAATCTTAAAAGTTATATCAAGCTAAAAGCTGCTGAAATCAGGATGGAAAGATTAGAAAAAGAAAGAATAGAGCAACGAGTAAAAAGAGGGTCTACTGAGTTTTTAGGAGATTTTAACAAAAAGAAAGGTAAACGTGGAGATTATATGCCATCACAGTGTAGTGCTAGGGGTGATCACTCTAGCTATTGTGGTGGAGGATTAAGAGTTTCATCATATATAGGTAGAGGTCATGGCCAAGTTATGCAACAATAATCCTCATGTGTGCATTGTGGCAGGCAACATATAGGTGAAAGTAGAAAATTGACTAGTGGGTACTACTTTTATGGGTGTTTTGATCATATGTTTAGAGATTATCCTGAAAGATCCAAAATGTTAGAGAGAGCCAAAGGTAGAAGCAAAGCTACATTAGAGTCCATAATTGAAGTTTCAAAAGCAAGTGGAGTTGGAGTATCATTTGGTAAAGGCAGAGACAAAGGTAGAACAATCACAATTGGCCATGATATAAGTATATCAGATGGTCAAAGTTTTAGACCCTGACACAGACCAAAGTATTTGCCATGACTAGGCAATAAGATATTGCTACTCTAAAAGTAATCACTAGTAAACTTTTTCTCCATGATTTAGAAGTGGATGCATTAATTGATCTTAGCTCTTTCATTAGGGTTGGTTCACAACCAACCAAAATCTCCTCAGTCTTTCTGTTTTCATATATTTTTGATGACTTATGTGCTGATTTAGACAAAGTGCAAAACATAAAATTTGTAGGGTTATATCCCTTTTAAATACCTATAAATCAGTTTTGTTTGATTTGTTATGTGGAAAGAGAAATGGCTCATTGATTGTGACTGACCTTGAACCTGATGAAACCTCATTTGTCTTTTAATTCTATTTTCTAAGAATTTGATAGGCATCAATTTAGAATTTAATGATGTTCCAAACTTGAAAGTTGTATATTTATATTTGATCTACATGCCTGAGAAATATTGTTGCCAAATTTAACATGGTTGATGAGATATTGTACCTTCATCATGATTGATTTTCGATATGTTCAAAACCTGCTCACCCTAAGATTGGTCATTTGTTTTGGTGACTCTATATACTAGATTAGACAATGAGTAAAACATAAAAAATGTTCCATTATGTGTTTTGTAAGTTCTAGTTAATTATTTTTACAATTCGATTTCTACAATTTTAGATGTGCTCAAGACTGTAGGACATACTTAGATTGAGATGACATTGAAACAGGGTAAAATTAAAAAATTCACCAAATTTTCTATGTCTTATATTAACCTAAAATTTGACTATATTGTATCATTATGTGTCTAGTTTATTTTAAAAAAATGAATTAAGTCATTTGGATGAGTATATCTAGATTTAATACTATGAGAGTGTAGCAAGGTCATGTTGCCATATAAGAAAAATATGCATAAACATTAGGTCCACTTGCATGGATCGTGCCATAGTTGCATACCAAGCATTCATAATCATTTTTACATACTTATAGCCATGTATGTATCAAATGTTCGGATCTCAAAACTTTGAGGAAGCCCTAAAGAGAGAACCAAACCTACCATAAATGTTGGTCACATCAAAAGGGGAGTAAAAACCATAATTAGATTCTAATGTATATGTGTGATAATTTTATGATATGATTATGCTTTATTACATGTAGATGTGATTGAATTGTTACATTTTACATGTGAATACAAGTCAAGTGAGAATTATATACTCTTAATGATTACTCGGTATACCATTGTGAATGAACATTTAAATATGGAACTAAAAGGATGTTGTGACTAACTTGTTAAACACTTGCAAATCACTTGGAAAAGGGACCAATTTGTCCTATTGGCGCTTGTTATTGATCAAATGATTCACTTGTTCTATACTGGCCATCAAAATCAAATGTCACTTGAATCACATGAATTCCTAAGAGTACTGTTTATTGTGCAAGGTCCTATAAAAATCAATCTATTGCATTTACACTTGCATAGTCAATTCTTATACTTGTAATGTATTTTGATGATATTTATTTGTTAATTATGCCATATGAATCTAATTATTATTTTCTATTTATTGCATTGCGACTCACCAAATCACAATTATGTTTTTTGGATGTTGAATTGGATACTTTGGTGCATAGAGTTTTTGCATAGAGATGCATGGTCCACAGGTCGTTGGTTAAATTTCAACTCTCTCTCTGCTTATGTTATGTACATATATGAAGATAGGAACCAATTTATGGTCACTAGCCTTGAACATTATTTAACATATATATACATTAAATACATGTTAGATTGTATATGCATGATGAATCAACATATATGCAAATGTATTTTTATACATGAATGCCATAATTTTGAAATGAAAATTATCGTTACATTCCTCCCGTGCCTTTTCCTTTAAGGCTTAAACAAAACATAGTGGACAAACAATTTGTAAAAGTTTTAGAAATGCTCAAGAAGATCTAAGTCAACATACCTTTTATGAAAGCACTTGTCTAAATGCTTAAATATGCCAAGTTCATCCTTTGAAGAAAAGCAAATTAGAAGAATGCGAGAGAGTGACCTTGATAGAAGAGTGTAATGCAATCCTACTTAACAAGTTGCCTTCAAAAATGGAGATCCAGATAGTTTCACTATACCTTATGATATTAGCCATGTCACTTTTGAAAATGTTTTTTGTGATCTAGGATCTAGTATCAATCTAATGCCTTTGTCTATTTTTGAAAAACTAGGTTTAGTGAGATGATGCCTACCAAGATTTCCCTCTAACTAGCATACCACTCGATCATTTATCCTAAAAGGATAATTGAAGATGTGTTAATCAAAGTAGACAAGTTCATTACCCTAATGGATTTTATAGTTCTTGATATGGATGTTGAAATGGAAATTCCATTACTTTTGAGACAACTATTCTTAGACACTAATGGTGGTTTGGTTGGTTTTAGTGAAGGCACACTCACCTTATGAGTAGGGGATAAAGAAGTAGTCTTCAAAATGTATAAGGTAATCAAAAAGCCTATAGTGGATGAGTGGTGTTTGTGGATTGATGTCATTGAGGAATGTAGTAAGGAAGTTTTCTAAGAAAATGAGGGTATCCATGGTAAAAGTCAATGATAGAAAAGATGAAGATGCTAAAGAGGTAAGTACTTTAACTTTAGAAACTTATGATGTTCCTTTTTCTTCTTCCAATGTTGAGCCTTTAGACTATAAGAAATATCTAATGTAACACCATCTTCCATATTCTTAAACCCCCTCAACTTGAGCTTAAGCCTTTGCCTCCTCACCTTAGGTATGTATTTTTAGGTAGTGATGAGACCCTTCTTATTATCATTTTTACTGAACTTGCTTAAACCTAAGATGAAAAATTATTGAGGGTGTTGAGGAATAGGATTAGAGCATTAGGATGGAGCATAACAAATATTAGAAGGATTAGTCCTACATTTTGCGTGCATAAAAAATTTAATGAAGGACAATTATAAACCCACTATAGAACACCAAAGGCACCTCAATCCTAATATGGAGGAGGTAGTTAGGAAAAAAGTCATCAAATTGTTAAATGTGGGGATTATCTACCCCATTTCATATAACTCATGGGTCAGTCCAATCCAAGTAGTTCCTAAAAAAGGAGGGATGATGATTGTGACCAATGAGAATAATAAACATATCCTTACTAAGACTGTGGCAAGTTGAAGAATGTGTATTGACTAGAGGAAGCTAAATACGATAACCCGCAAGGATTAATTTCCTTTACCCTTTTATTGATCAAATGTTAGAAATACTTTTAGGTCATTTATACTATTGCTTCTTAGATGGGTCCTCAAATTATTACCAAATTTAAATAGCACCAAAGGATCAAGAGAAAATAACATTTATGTTCCTTTATGATAAATTTGCTTATAAGCATATGCCTTTTGGCTTATGCAATGAACCAACCACTTTTCAAAGGTGCAAGATGACCATATTTTTTGACATTGTAGAATGGATGGTAGAAATATTGATGGATGATTTCTCTATTTTTAGTGATACCTTTGATGCTTGTTTGGCTAACCTTGATAGAGTTTTAGAAAAAAGTGAAAAGACAAACCTTGTACTTATTGGCAAAAGTGCCATTTCATGGTACAAGATGGAATTATGTTTGGAATAAAAAATCTTCCAAAGGAATTAAAGTGCATTGGAGAAGATCAAGGCCATAGAAAAATTACCTCCTCCAACATCCGTAAAGGGAATAATGTAACATCCCCATCCATATTCATTGGCATTATCATATGAGCATATTCATTGCATAAATGATTTGAAATCCCACATGAATATATGCATTAGATAAATGATCATTTAGACACGTGAATTGGATAAGCACGATAATGACTCATGCACCATTGCATTTGGGACACTTGAACATATATGTAATATTTGTATAGTTGCATGGAAAATTATCTTATGTGCATGTTATAGCATCATAAATAATGGTGTTATAGAGCTTATTTAAAAGTATAAGGAGCATTTAGGAATTAGGAGATGGGTGAAGGTGTTTAAGGAGTGGAAAAGAGGGACTAAAAGAGGAGAGTAAACTTCCAACCAATAGGAATCCAACACCATGATTTTATCTTGTTACAATAGGTTTACAAGTGGATTTTTTGACCCTTTAGGATCAAAATATATAGGTTAGATGTGAGGTACAATAGAAGAAAGAGAGAGCTAAGACAGAAAGGAAGGAAGGAAGGAGAAGAAGGAGACGGCTAAGAGAGAGCTACCTAAGAAGGAATCCTAAAGTTTTCTGGTTCTGGAAAAATAGGTAACCTAATTTATCTTCTTCTCACATGAAATTAACCCCTCGTGACATGTTAATCATGCATGATTAGTGAGAAATATGGAGTAATTTAGTAGAACTCTTTGATGGAATTTAAAATTTAAGAGAATAAGAGCTGATTGTGTTGGTTTTGTTGTTAGAGCAAAATTTTATACCCATGATTTTGTAACCCTAGAAAAGGAATTATGGAAAGTGTAAAATATGAAAGTTGTAGTTTTATGCCTCATATAATTACATGAAACAATTTTGTTTGATTTGGTGTGTGTGAGGAGTTATGGCTCCTTCATTAGGTCTGGTTCATAACCAACCGAAATCACTTCTATCTTTCTATTTTCTTATATTTTAATGGCCTTAGGTTTTGATTTCAACAAAGTGTAAAACATGAAATTTATAGGGTTATATCCTTATAAACACTAATTTAGTAGTTTGGATTGATTTTTTTGTATGGAAAGAGATATGGCTCATCGATTATGACTGACCTTGTACAGGGATGAAACCTCACCTGTCTTTTAATTCTATTTTCCAAGAATTTGATAGCCATAGATTCGAAATTTGATGATGTGATAAACTTGAAAGGTTTATATTTATGTATGATATAAAAGTCTATAAAATATTTTTGCCAAATTTAGCATGGTTGTTGAGATATTTCCCCTTTCATCTTAACTGATTGTCACTATGTTGAATGTCTGCTCACTTTGAGATTGGTCATTTATTTTGGTGATTTTATATACTGAATTAGATAATGAGTAAAACATGAAAAATGTTCTTTTATGTGTTTATAACTTCTGATGGATCATTTTTTCAATTGGATTTGTGCAATTTAAGATATACCCAAGAATATAAGACCTACTCAAACTGAGATGACATTGAAACAGGGCAAAATTCAAACATTCACCAGATTTTCTATATGCCTTATATTAATCTAAAATTTCAGTATGTTGTATGATTATGTGTATAGTTTATTTGAAAAAAAAAAGTTAAGTCATTTGGATAATGATACCTAGAGTTATATTTGTGAGAGTGTAGCAAGCTCAAGCTGCCATTTAAGGAAAATATGCATAAACACTAAGTCCACTTGCATGGATCATGCCATAGTTGCATACCAGGCATTCATAATCATTTTGACATACTTATAACCATATAAATATCAAATGTTAGGATCTCAACACTTTGAGGAAGCCCTAGAGAGAGAATCAAGGCTACCATAAAGGTTAGTCACATCGAAAGGTGAGTGAAAACCGTAATTAGATTCTATTATATATATGTGATAATTTTATGATATAATTATGCTCTATTACATGTATATGTGATTGAATTGTTACATTTTACATGTGAATACAAGTTAAGTGAGAATTACATACTCTTAATGATTACTTGGTATACCATTGTTATGAACACTTGCATATGGAACTAAAAGGATGTTGTGATTGGCTTGTCAAACACTGCAAATCACATGGAAGATGGACCAATATGTACCATTAGTACATGTTATTGATCAAATGATTCACTTGTTATAGACTGGCCAGTAAAATCAAATGTCACTTGAATCACATGAATTCCTAGGAACAGTGATTACCTTGCAAGGTTATTACACAAATCAATTTGTTGCACTTGCACTTGCATAGTCAATGTATCCTGGTGATATTTGATTGTTGGTTGTGCCATAAGAATCTGATTATTATTTTTATTCATTGAGTCGCAACTCATCAAATCACAATTATATTTTTTTAAATACTGAAGCATACGGCTTCAATACCTTAGTGCATAAAGTTTTGCTTAGAGACTCATAGACCACATGTCATTGGCTGAATTCCAACTCTATCTCTCTATTTATGTCATGTACATACATCTAGATAGGAACCAGTTTATAGTCACTAGCCTTGAACATTTGTTAACACAAATGTACATTAAATACATGTTGGATTGTGTATGTATGATGAATAAAACCTTCATCCATATGTATTTTCACACATGGATGCCATGATTTGTAAATGAACATGGTCATTACAATAAGGAGTTTTTTATGCCATGCAAGATTTTACCGACATTTCATTTAAGATTTTTCCAAGATTTCTAAACATCTTTATGATTTTTTAGCTAATGATGTTCCTTTCAACCTTACTAATGCTTGTCTTAATGCTTTTCATATGTTAAAAAAGGAACTCATTACTGCACTGATTATGATAAAGTTGGATTGGTCATTGCCATCTGAGTTGACGTGTAAATTAAGTGACTATGACATCAGGAATATGTTAGGACAATGGAAGGACAAAAAGCTTCATGTTATATATGATTCGAGTCGAACCTTTAATGATTCCCAACTCAACTATGCCACTATGGAAAAATAGCTCTTGGCCATTGTTTTTGCATTTGATAAATTTAGATCTTATTTGCTTGGTTTTAAAGTGATTGTTATATTAATCATACAGTGATTCATTATTTGCTAGCAAATAAGGATGCAAAGCCAAGACTTATAAAATGAATCCTCTTACTTTAGGAGTTTGAACTAGAGATTAATGACAAAAAAGGTATGAAGAACTTGGTTGTCGATCAACTCTTGTGCCTATAACATATACAAGAGGAGGATGTAAGTATTCTAATCAATGAAACTTTTTTAGATGAGCAACTTTTTCTTTTAAAAGCTCTCCATACTCTTTGGTATGCAAATTTTGTGAATTATTTAGTAAGTGGCATTGTTCCTCACCATTTTAATTCCCATCGAAACAAAAAGTTTATGCATGATGTTCCAATTTATTTTTAGGAAGAGCCTTATCTATTTAAAGAATGTTCCAATGGTATTATAAAAAGGTTTATACTAGAAAAGGAGATGGGTGACATTTCGCTCCATTGTTATGCTCGAGAATCGAATGACATTTTGGTCCATCTAAAATTGCAGCTAAGGTATTGCAAAGTGGATTCTTTTAGCTCTTATTATTTATTAATTCTTTTGCTTTTGTTAAAGCTTATTATAGGTGCTAAAGAATAGGTAGTATCTCTAAGAGGAATGAAATGCCCCTAAATTCTATTATTGAAATGGAACTTTTTGACGTGTGGGGGATTGATTTCATAGGTCCCTGTCTAAAGTCATATGGGAATCAATACATCTTAGTTGTGGTTAATTATGTTTCCAAATGGTTTGCGGCCATAGCTACTCCTTCAATTGATGCAAAAGTTGTGCTCTAGTTCTTAAATAAACACCTCAATGGCTTTTGGAGCCCCTCATGTAATTATAAGTGATGGAGGATCACACTTTTGTAATCGGTAGTTTGATTATTCGCTTAAAAAATATGGAATAACTCATAAGGTTGTTATGCCTTACCATCCCTAAATAAGTGAGCAAGTAGAGGTATCTAATAAAACCATATTCTTTAAGACAATCAGAGCTTCAAGGAAGGATTGGTCATTAAAGCTTCTTAATGTTTTTTAGGTATATAGAATCACGTATAAGACGCTAATTGGTACCACCCCTCATCACTTAGTGTTTATAAAAGGCTTGCCACTTTTTGGTTTAATTGGAGCATTGAGCTTTTTAGGCAATTAAGTTTTTAAACTTCGATTTGGATCTTACCAGTGATAAACAAAAACTTTAGCTCAATGAACTCGAGTCCTTATACCTTCAAGCTTATGAGAATAACCATATTTACAAGGAAAAGGCCAAATGATGGCATGATAGTCATATTTTGAAAAATGAGATCAAGGAAGGACAAAAAGTGCTCATTTTAACTCAAGATTGTGGTTATATCCAGGAAAATTCAAGTTTAGGTGATCAAGACCATTTGTCGTAGTAAAAGTCTATTCTTATGGTGGTATTAATATTGCAAACTTTAAGGGTGAAAATTTCAAGGTTAATAGACATCGATTGAAGCCATTCTATGAAGGAGAGAGATCAAAATAAGGAGAGACTCTTTATCTCCTACATACCTCCAAATAAAACCTAAGCATAAGGGCCAAGCTAAAGACCTTAAACTAGTACATTTTAAGGCAATCCCTTAGTTTATCCTTTCATTTCTACTTGTGTTCTTTTGGTTCATCTTTTTTTGTTTTATATTTTAAGTTGTTATGTTCATGTGATGCTGTGTAGGTGACCCAAGCAAGGAAATCAAGTTACAATTGTCAATACTGAATTTGAGGGAGTTTTCTTTTCCTTTCACTTTTTACTATAACATGATGCCTTGCAATGCATTTGAAGTTAGTTTTTTTTTTTTTTGTTAACTTTATATCTATGAGATGTAAAAGATGTTATATGACAATGAAGGGCAAGATTCATGGCCATATTGATGGTCAAATCACATAAACATCTATGTTCCAAGAAAAAGGAACTGGGATTCAAAAATGAAGGAATGACACCGCCATGCACATGGTCATGCATCATTGAGAGCTATCATCTGGTTTTAATAGAAAGTTTTGATATGACCGTGCACATGGTCGTATCATTTTAAAAATTGAGCTTTTAAACCCTCACGCCCTTTTCCATCCCATCACTTTCTCATTCCCAAACCCTAGCACCCCCATGTTGTTTAGTTTCTCCTCTTATGTTTAGCCTTTCCACCCCAATCTCACCCTAAAAATCTCATTCTTTTCACTAAACTCACCCTCTTTCTCAGCTTACCGTGCTTAAATGATTCAAAGGGGACACTTCCACCTCCAATCCCTCACCTCTTTAGGATAAATTACAATTCACCATTGAAGAGCATGAGACAAGGTACGAGATGCATTCTAAATGCCCTATCTTTTAAACTAAATTCATTAATATATGTGTTTTAGCATAGATGGGTTTTCTTGATCTAATCAAAGAGTTCTTGAAAATTCTCAAATAGGAAAACTTTATGCAACTTTATCATAAAACCTTTAAGGAATTGACCTTAGAATTCCTAAGCTCTTTATTTGTGGAATCTAATTTTAGTGAAAGGTTCATCCCTTTGGGACAATCACTTTCCAACTTTATGGAAAGAGTTTCTTATTATCTTTTGATGAATTTACAATTACATTTGAGTTAACTAATAAAGGGTTAACAATTTTCCCTTGACTTTTGATAATCAAGCCGCTTAGGCAACCTTTCTAAGGTGCAAACCTTATGTGGCTAGGACTAGCAATACAGGGGAGATTAAGGACCCAACTTTGAAGTATATGCATCATTTGTTATCTTATTCAGTGACTGAAAGAGGAAAAAGTAATGGGGTGGTAAACTGTATAGAACTACTATTTTTATGGTATATTCGACACAATATACCCATCAATATGGCTTGGTGGATCATTTAACAAATGGGGATTATATCAAAGAAGGATTTAGGGACCATTCTCATAGGAGGTTTTATCATTTGTGTTGCCCATTATCTAGGCCTTTTTTATCACTCTAAAATAGATGGTCTAACTCAAGAAAGGCCTTTGTTTGCTCTTTTTTGATACTATATTGCGTATGGGGTTTGTTATGTGAAGGGTACTTCTTATGCGTTGAATCCAAACCTAGAAGTTATGAACGTTCAAGTCAATTTTGAGGTTCTCTTTGAATTGAGTTCTTCGTAGGTTCCACCACCTCATCCTATTTCTTTGAGTCCATTGGAATGTGTATTGGCATGGTTGGTGTCTAAGCTAGAGCAAATGGATCAAAGGCAAAAGGCTTTCGAAGAAGAAGTCCATTTGAAGCTCGCCTCTCTCGATAGCAAAATCAATGGTATGAGTGGCGATCTTCAAGCCTATTTTGACCATATTAGGTTTCCTTTGACTCCTCCTCCCTAATATTGACCATCCATCTTTGTTATCTTTATGTTTTATTTTTCCTTTGGGCTTTGTTTTGTTTATTATATTTTTATTTGTTTGTGTCGCCTTATTGGAACCATAGTTCATTAGACTTGTGGTTGACTGTGATGGTGTTTTCCTTTTGGGACTAATCTAAAGCTTTAAACCTTCTTATGGATCTGTGCTCTTACAACTCTTATTTTGACCATTGTACCTCTCTATAAAGGGAATTTTCCTTACTTTTCATTTTCATTTTTGTTATTATCATTAAGAACATTGATCTTCAAGTTCAGGGGCAATTATAGGCAATATTTCATGAACTTTGAACATGATTTTGTTTATGCGTTTTTTCTCAATTCTTTTAGTTAAGAGTTGGGTCTTAGGTTTTAAAGTAAACATTTAATGAAAACCATTTATAACCATAGTTTTGATTTACTTAAGTTAAACTTGCTTATGATAATAATTTTTTTTATATAATTTAGCATGTTTTTGTTAACAATTAATCAAACACATTTGAATAACATTGAGCACATTTGGCAAATTTGGATTGCATTATGAGATTTTCAATCATACTTATTCTTGGCAAAATGAAACTTCTACATGTGCTAGAACTTAATAAGACATCCTTTTAGGCAAAATCCTGGGACTTATCATTGTTGAAGAAATGATTAAGGGATTCTTTGGTTGCCCTATTATTACCCATCCATTCCTTGCCTTTCATAATCACTGGTTACCCCTCCCCCTTAAGACCTATAAAAATACTCCTTAGAGAGCATTAATAGCCCTTTCCTTCTTTTACGCACATCCCGCATCATAACCATATATCCTAAATCAACTTTCACCTCTCATATCAAGAGAATGTAAGTTAGGATATGGTCATATATGAGGTATTATGTGTTGTGTTATTAATGTGCATATTTAGAGACAAATAAAAGAGAAGCTCTTTCATGGTTAAAGTACACCACAAATATCAATTCAAGTTTAGGGGTGGTCTAATATTAATATAATATTTTACTTTTATTCCTCTTAATAAAAAGGAGAGCAAAGTATGTATCAAGGTATAAAAGGGGAAAGCAACAAAGGTGTTATGAGCATTTTATAAGGTAAGAGTATGAGTTATGCATATAAATTGTTTCATCACACTTTGCATCATTCATATAGCTAATGTCTTATCAAACATTCTCTTATTTTGGACTTGACCACTTTTTTATTAGCCTTATGCTTAAGCCTTATAATAGAAGCTTTAAAAAGAGCTCATGATCTTCAATATTGGTAAAGACCTACATTAGTGGAGAAAGATGTATTAGTTTTGCCTGTGGTCACATGTGATTCTTAGAATCGAAGTGGAGTTTTATCGAAACTATGAGTGAAAGAAAGTTAAAATATTGCATGAAAAATGAAGCCAAGGCACACACACTCTTTTGTGTTCAAATGATTAAAAGTAATAAATGTTTAAATTCTGAACAAATTTTTAGAATAGGTAATCTTGCTTATGTAATGAAATTCATGGTTATTATTGAGAAAAATTCTTTCTTTAAGACCAAACACTTGATCTTAGTCATTGGAATTCTGAAATGTGCATTTTAAGAAAATCATCCTTACTTGGCGACAAACAAGAGTTTAAGTTTGGGGGAAGTTCTTTAATTCCATAATTCAAGTAATTAATATGTTGTTCCATCCAAATCTATGAAGTAATGCTCAATTTCTATCTTAAATTGAACCTCATTGAAGATATTTTATGATTTTAGACAAAGAATAAAAAAAATTAAATGAAGAAAAAAGGTAAAGCATGACCATTCGTATGGATTTGCCTCACTAAGGCTAATGAGTATTGAGGTGATACACAACCATGCTTCAAAATGCATGACCATGCCTTTATTAGAAGAAAGAAGATCAAAAGGATATAAACTTGAGATATAACCATATGCATGGTCATGTACACAAAGGAACATATGAAGTTAGCTATCATTGAATGGCACGACCATGCACATCATTAAAATCAGAATCATAACTCACATCATGGAGGGATTCATTTTCCTTGGTTGTCAATCAAGCTTCCTTATTTGAGGGGATACCTAAAGGACTATTTAAGGAGACAAGGTAGCAGGAATTAAGGCATGAGGGTTAGCTAAAGGAAGAGTTCAATGTTCAAGCTAAAGTTACATTAAATTTTTAGAGAAAGTGTGGGAGAATTCAAATAATCAATAAGAAATTTATGGTTATTCATGGAGTTATTTTATTTGTTTTCTTCACTTTTATATGTATCATAATGAACTAAATTTTTATTGGCTAGGGTTGTAAATTGATCTTATATAATTTTCTTAGGATTTTATTAATTCTATTTGGTTTCTTG
>CATIWR010094045.1:0-52382 GCA_949677035.1 Omphalea diandra | reverse complement strand
CATTGAGGTAATTGGGAAGAAAAGTGCTCCTAGCACTAAACCTCCTAAGCCTAAGGGCAAAAAGAAAGCTCTCCTAAGCTATGAGCCAAGACTCAAAGAGCTAACCAAACCTAGATTTGCAACGAAAAGCATGGTCATTCTCATATAAAATTTTCTACTCCTACTCATCATAGATGTTCATGCATGCATTCACATGACCAAGGTATGAGAATGTGTCCTAATCATACTAAATTTGTGCATAAAAGAAAGACTCTCAAGTTTAAGCTCTAATTCCATTTTTGCATGAGATTTGGACATATTAATATTCATTGCTATATTAGGAAGGCTCACCTCAAATTAGAAGACCCTTCATCTCCTAACCCCCAAGGATCCATGTATGCTTGGGTACCTAAGAAAAGGTAACTTACTATTGTTATGTAGGGGAATGTGGTAACCACCAAATCAAGTAATTAACATGTGGATAGTGGATGTTCCAAGCGTATGACTGAAAATAGAAAGCTATTCACGACATTAAAAGAAAAAAAAAGTGGAGATGTCACATTTGGTAACAATGCCAAGGGTAAGGTAATTGCCATTGGAACCATTGGTAATAATGGATGTTCTTTAATTGATAATTTTCTTTTAGTTAGTGGCTTGCAACATAATTTGTTAAGTGTAAGTCAATTGTGTGACAAAGGTAATAAAGTCATCTTTGATCCTAGGGAATGTCGACTCACCATATTAGTAGATGATGAGGTTATTTTCAAGGGTGAAAAGAAAGACAATACCTACTCAATTGACTTAGACAATTTGGCTAACCAATCTTTTAAGTGTCTTATGTCTTTGAGCAATGAAGCTTGGTTATGGCATAGAAGGCTTGGACATGTAATCACGGATCTTCTTCAAAGCCTATCCAAAGGAAAATTAGTGGAAGGAATTCCCAGGTTAAACTTCTCTAAAGACAAGACATGTGGTCCATGCCAAATGGGGAAACAACACCATGCCTCTCATAAAGCCAAAAATGTTGTAAGTTCATCTAGACCACTTCAACTTATCCATATGGACTTGATAGGACCCACTAGAAGTACTAGCTTAGGTGGAAAGCACTATGCACTAGTCCTTGTAGATGACTACTCTAAGTTTCTGTGGGTATCCTTTTTAGCTCATAAGAATGATTTATTTGATGCTTTTAAAAGCTTTACAAAAAGGGTTCAAATAAAAAAGGTTAGTTCATATATTCTATTAGAAGTAACCATGAAAAGGAATTTCAAAATGAGTCATTTGAAAATTATTGTTTGGAGAATGGAGTTTTTCATAATTTTTCAATTCCTAGAACACCACAAAAAAATGGTGTTGTAGAGAAAAAAAATATAACATTGGTGGAAATGGCTAGAATAATGCTCAATGAGTATTCTTTACCAAATTACTTTTAGACTGAAGCCATTAACACTGCATGTTATATAGCAAATAGAGTTTTTAAAAGACCCATTCTCAATAAAACTTCTTATGAGCTATGAAATGATAGAAAACCCAAGATATCATACCTTAGAGTATTTGGATGTAAGTGTTATATTTTGAACCCCAAGGATAATCTTAGGAAATTTGATTCCAAGACCAATGAAGGAATCTTCTTAGGTTATTTCGCCATATGCAAAACATATAGAGTCTTTAACGAAAGTTCAGTGGTAAGAATCTATGAATGTTATTTTTGATGAATCTAGTAAACTTGATCTTGGGAAAGATATTTTTATTGATGATCTTGTAGGTGATCTTGAAAAGCTATAATTGGATGATTCTACAAGCAGAATTGATAAAGATAAAGAAGAAGGTGATTCATCAAGAGTAGATGAAGACCAACATCATCAATAACAAGTAGAGCCAAGCCAAGAACTACCTAAAGATTAGAGATTTTCTAAGTATCATACCAAGGACTTAATCATTGGTGATACATTTAAGGATGTAAGTACTAGATCTCAACTTCATCATTTAGATAGTAATCTTGCATTTGTCTATCAACTTGAGCCAAAATTAATTGATGAGGCTCTTGATGATTAGAGTTGGGTACTTGCTATGCAAGAAGAACTCAACCAATTTGAGAGAAATAAGCTATGGGAACTTATCCCTAGGCCTAAAGAACACCCAATTATAGGTTGTAAGTGGGTGTTTAGGAACAAGTTAGATGAGCAAGGTTTCATTACTGGAAACAAAGCTAGATTGGTTGCTAAGGGATATAACCAAAAGGAAGGCATAGATTATGATGAAACCTTTGCCCCCGTAGCAAGATTAGAGGCCATTAGGATTCTTTTAGTATTTGCATGTCATATGAATTTCAAACTTTTTCAAATGGATGTGAAAAGTGCATTTTTAAATGGCCTTATAGAGGAGGAAGTCTATGTTGAACAACCTCATAGTTTTAAGTCCCATTGTTTTCCAAACCATGTTTTCAAATTGAATAAGGCCTTGTATGGATTGAAACAAACTCCAAAAGCTTGGTATGAAAGACTTAGTTCATTTCTCTTACAAAATGACTTTGAAAAAGGAAAGGTGGATGCCACATTTTTTGTCAAAAAACGCAAGCATGATACATTACTTGTTCAAATCTATGTTGATGATATCATTTTTGGTGCTACTAATGAATCTCTTTATGAAGAATTTGCTAAGTGTATGACTAGAAAATTTGAAATGAGCATGTTAGGATAACTCAAGTTCTTTCTCGGTCTACAAATCAAACAATCTAAATAAGGGATCTTCATCAACCAAGCCAAGTACACAAAGGAGATACTAAAGAAATTTGGCATGGATGGTTGCTAGGTAGCTAAAACTCCGATGAGTGGTACCATTAAGCTAGATAAGGATGAATCGGGTAAGATGGTAGATGAAAAGAGATATCAAGGTATGATCGAATCTCTATTTTATCTTACTGCTTCTAGGACGGATATCATGTTTAATGTTTACATGTGTGTTAGGTTTCAATAATCTCCTAGAGAATCTCATTTGAATGCTATTAAAAGGATCTTTAAGTATTTGCATGGCACTATACACTTAGGGTTATGGTATCATAGGGATTCTTTTTTTACCCTTGTAGGGTATTCAGATGCGGATTATGCTGGTAGCTTATTAGATAGAAAAAGCAATGTTGAAACTTGCCAATTTATAGGTGAATGTCTAGTTTCTTAGTTTAGTGAAAAGCAAGTATCAGTTGCTTTATCCACAACAGAAGCCAAATATGTGGTAGCAGGTTGTTGTTGCACCCAAGTTCTTTGGATAAAACAATAATTAAAGGATTTTGGCAAGGTAGTTGATCACATTCCAATTAAATATGATAACACAAGTGCTATTAATCTCTCTAAGAATCCCATCCAACACTTTAAGTGCAAGCACATAGATATTAGATATCATTTTCTTAGAGATCATATGCAAAAAGGTGATGTTGTGTTGGAATTTATTGGCACAAATCATCAACTTGCTGATATTTTCACTAAACCTCTAAATGAAGAAAGGTTGAACTTCATTAAAAGAGAATTAGGAATGCTCGATGGAAGCTTCCTAAAGTGAAAATTCTTGATCTTGTGTGATATTGCTATGTGTATTGATATTTATTGATTTATGAGTGAGAGTTAAATGGATCATAATGTTTTTTAAAATTAAACTATCTTTTATTAATGACTCATAATTCACGGTCGCTATTCCTTCTTTACAGTCTCGAATTACAAGTCAATTTCACCTGGCTGTCAAATGTCTATTCGCGGTTGTGAAATTTCTGCTCCACCTCAAATTTTGGTATGCTTTTCAAAATTTTGACTATTAAGTATCTATTCCTGAGGAAAATTTTCCAATTACTCATATTTTTTGGAATTCGCGATCGACTCATGAATTCTCGGACGTGAATTACACTAACCGCTAAGACAATTAAGTGATTTGACTGCCAACCATTTCCTCTCTTCATTTAATCCATTTCTAGCCATTTATGCCCATTTTCACACCCCTTTAAAGCCTATAAATACCATCTTCAATAGTACTCTCGTCACTTCACTTCCAAACATCAACTCTCTCTCTCAAATCTCTCTAAATCATCAAGCTCTCTCCTTTCTTGCTATGGCTCCAAAGAAGTTCTCCAAGGTTGATAAAGGGAAGGCAGTGGCTTATCCTTCTGCACTTCCTGCCCTCTATCTCATGAAGGGAATAACCAAGGAAGAAAAATATAGATTCAAGGCAAACTCTTCCAGGGGTCATTCTCTCAAACAAGATACCATCAACCTTCATGCTGGAAACTTTGGGCATCAATGCTGAAATTAGAGCTTTTCTCTCCAACTTGGGTTGGAATGAGTTCATTTTCTGAGATGAACTTGGATACAAAGAGGTTATGCGAGAATTTATGTGCACCGTGCAACTAAGCTGAAAAGCCGACTTGAGAGCCAGACAATATGGGTTAGTGTTTCGGGCCTTTAGTGACCTTTTTTTCATTACCTTCGACCAATTATCTTCTCTTTTTAACTTGCAAGTTAGAGAACAAATTCCTTTCATAATCTCTGCACTTGACCTCATCTATTTAGAATTTTAGGCAGAGATCTCTATCGAAACGAAACACAACCCCCGCTCTTCCGTAACCAAATACATCAAATCCCTACCTCTTTGGATCCTTCATCGCATCATCACTTTCTTCGTAAATGCAAGAGGTGATGGTAACGAGAAGGTGTCTCAAAAAGACTTAGCATTCTTGTTTTGCCTCATCAAAAACAAACCAATCCAAATTGACTGATACCTTATGGATCAATTGATCCACATGAGTACGAAAGCAAAAGCCCAATTTCTCTTGCCCTCCCATATTACAACCATCTACCATTTGTTGGAGCACTTGATGAGGAGAAAGAGAAATTCCTCACCAAGAAGCTCCTTCCATCTCAAAACTTCCTAGAGCTCACCTATCTTATAAATGCCAAGGCTATTCATTTGAGCACATATGTTTATACCCTTGGTGCAATAGGAACCAATAAGATGGAAACCTCCTAAGCTTCAAAGAGAAAGAGGCTTCACTTTGAAGAAGGCACCATACAAGTCCTTCCTTCTCAACTAAAAACCAAAATGAAGTTGTCTCTTGCCACTATTGATCAAAAGTTAGACAGACTAATGAGGATGATGAAAAGAAGGTTCTTTTTCCTTTCACATCTTCACAGTGATATGGTGGATCTCCAAAAGAAATTAGGAGTTCCTCTTTGCCACATTTCAGACTTCACTGAATTTGAAGATACACAAGATGGAGATGGCAACAAAGAGGAAGTTGAGGATGGGGATGAAGTCGAGGGAGCAACACAAGCACAAGAGGAAGCATCTTCTAGAGTTGATGATGACTCCACTCCTTTAGATTAGGGATATTTTGTACTTTTGTTTTCTTTATGTTTTTTAACAAATATTGTGATCCCATAGTTATATAAATAAAAAATTATTTCCTTACAATACATTGTCTTATGTGTTTAATGCATTTTACTTTTACTTCTTATGTATGCTTATAATTGTTTCTCATTTCCCTCTTACACCCTCTTTTTCATCTTGCCAAAAGGGGAGAGATAGTAAGTTTTGTAATTTAAAAGGGAATCTTAACTTGAAAATTATAACATATGTTAAGGGGGAGCATCATACTTAGCTTTTTAGAAGTTTTCCTTGATTGATTGATTGCCATACTTTGAAGTTTTCTTCTTAAACATTCATTCATGTAATACTCCAACTTCACATTTTTGCATTATTTTTCACTTAGGATCAATCTATGTTGTCAAAATACAAAAAAAGGGAAATTATTGGACTAGGGTGGTTAACCCTAAGTCTTGGACCTCTTTTGATCTTGACAAAGGGGATTGATCAATTCTAATGTTTCAAATTAAGTGTTGTTTTACAGTTTTTAGTTAGTCTTTACATTGGAAGTTGGATAGAGTTAAAAATCTCTAAAGTAAGCTAGTGCCTCATAATTCACGACCATAACTTGATAAATTGCGACTGCAAACTAGACCAAGGTAGGTTGATGAAATGGACAAACATATTCACATGCCACTTCTCTATTGTGACCAATTCAAAGAAAGGAAAGACAAAGTCATAGATGAATTCGAGGTGTAAGTCATGCCTCAATCGCAACCGCGAATTTCAAAGTAACTCAGAGGCAATCAAGTCCACAACCACAACTTGACAAGTGTCCCAAGTAACCATTGAAAGATAAAAATCGCAATGGGAACTTATTGGTAGTGACTGCGAATCCAAAAGAAGGAGATGAACACTTTTGGAAGACGAATTCACGTCTTCAGTTGCGTCCTGTACAAGAAAAATTGTGACTGTTACTTTTGAGAGCATATGAAAGGGAAATGCTATATTTTTCTGGTGAACTAATGAGAAGCTACCACGTGGACTAGCCATTAGACATAAATGCAATTTTTCGTATGGAATTTGGATTTCTCGATTGCTAATGAGTAGTAGCGATCACAAATTGATACTGTTAAACGTTTAATGCAAAAATCTATTTATCACACCTTAAAGATATTGAACCAGTTTTCTTGCAACATCTCTTTGGTGGGTAGAGGCTATAAATACTTCACCAAACAGATGTAAATGAAAGAGAATTAATAACTTTGTACCCAAACTCTTGCAATTTTGCTGCTCAATCTTTTCTATTCTTTTAGACATTATTTGGTGTGAGCATAAACACCATTTGTAAAGGTTATAGTGTGAGCCTGTTAAAACACTAAGAGAGGTTATTGTGTGAGCCTGTTAAAGCACAAGTGTAAAGGTTGTTGTGTGAGCCTTAAAAGCACAAATGTAAAGGTTGTTGTGTGAGCATTCAAAACACAAATATAAAAGTTTTGTGCAAGCTTGAAAAAAATCTTTGAAAGATAGTGGAACACCTAATTTCTAAGAATTGAGGAGTGGATGTAGGGTAAATTATGCCCGAATCACTATAAATCTTGTGTCTCCATTCTACTTACTCTTTTCCCTAACTTGTTTTAATTTTTATATACTAATTCAACCCCCTTCTGGGTGCTTAGGGCTAACACTTTAATCCAAGCCCAAACCCACTAAACCCAAAAGCCCAATCCTACGAACTATGATTTAACTAGCTATACAACCAAGTAACAAACCTTAATCAGGAGAACCTTCTAGAATCATACCCTTTTGTTAATTAAATGGCTATATAGCCAACCAACGAGATGTACAACTAACCTCTTAGTTGTACAAACCACTTGAAAACCCTAAATCTAGAAACTTCATGGCTATTGTTTATTGCGGGTTATGAATGGAGTGAAACTAGAACCATTCCAACTCTAGTGCACCTTTTTCCCTTTATAAATACTAATACTTAGAAAGAGAGGGAGAGGCTTGGAAACCCTAAAATTACTCTACCAAAATCTCCACTCAAATCATCCTTAGACACAAAAATAAACTGCTAACTCACTCATACCAAGATTTAAGGTAAAATGAAGGCATTTATCACTTTACTATGTATTCTCATTACATTTTACAGGATAATATTAAACTAGGTTCCTTTGAGGGAAAAACTCAACATTCAGAAGCATCTAAGAGTCCTCTTTTCCCTTCTCTTTCTTCCCACTTTCTTATTCTTCTTCTTTTTATTTTTCTTTTCATTTTGAAAAACCTAATTTAGTTGGGCTGCATAGGCTTATAGTAATTTGTAAATATTACTAAGTAGGTTGTATAGATCACCAGTTGGTTTGTACATCCCTTTTTGACTAAGGACAATTTGTAAAACTCATTATCTTCTTCATTTGGATTCTTCCTCTTTTGAGTCTTCTAATGGATATATTGGGAGTCCTATTAACAAAATATGATAGGTTTTGTGACCTAAAACTCCCTATTCAACCAAATAGTTAGGCAATAATCAATTTTAGATGTGTTTTATGATTTTACATACATTAAAGTTTTTCATTCTATATTACTTAATGTTTTAATGTGTGATACAATTTTTGTTTTGAGATCATTTTGGGCTATGATCAAATGAGGAATTCTTCGTTCTAGAGGCCTTAAAAGCTTCATTAGTATTGTTATCATTTTGAGCATTGGTTGTGTCTTAATCATTATCACCATAGAAAAGGTGTGGTTTGTTCTTTAGCTATTTCATTTGTTCCATTATGTCTTAGATGACTATATGATTAGAGTTAGCGAAGAAAGTTCCATCCTTAATGACCCCTTATTATGTTATGCTTATATTTACATTCTATACATATTTCTTGGACATAAGATAATTTCTATTTGACTAACATCCTATCCTTCATTATTATTAGTGGTGTTCATAGATGCTTAGCTCTTTATAAGCATTGTGGAAAAGGTTTCAATAATCCTAGAATCACATTTGTTAAGATTTTTGCCTTAGATCTATGACATCCTCCAAATTGCATTTGCATCTCTTGTTCATAATATTTCATGACTTATGATTCATACATTTGTGGCTTATTTATCATCATTATTGCTATCATGTGATTCATGTGATATTGAAGTGGTGTTGATTTTAGATTTAGACTTTGATTCAGTTTCCCTTGAATTGGAGATTTTGGTGAGACCTTTCCTTAGTTCATTTCTCTTTTTGTGTGTTTTGTTATTTTATCTCTATATGATGATTACTAACATGTGTATTCTTCATTTAGGTGATGGAGGGGACATGATGAGTCTTATTATGCAAAATGATGCATGATTATGATTGACTGATATGTATGACGTCCCATTATGATGTTACATGCCCTCATCCCTTTTTATGTGATTATAATGCCTTGATGATGATATACTTAATTGGATATGTTAGAAGCATGTTTAGGAATGTTAACCAGACTAATTAATAATATGGTTAAAATGGTAAAAGGTGAACCAAAGATGCATGAAGGTTGGATCCCAATATTTGAGTGGTTTGAGAGTGCCTAACCTCTTCTTCAAATTGTACCTAATTTTTGAGCCTGATCTCTAATGTGGTAAAGATGAATTAGGCATTCTAAATGACTTAGAGAGGTTAAGATTTCATCTTTGCTTGGATTCTTATCCCGACCAAGGTCGGTGGGGACTCTACATTTCATTAGGGATGGTATCAATGTATTGTCCCACTTAGATTCCCTATTGAACACTAACATAGGAAAAGGGCTTCAATCTTGCATGAAGCCTAAAGGATCTCCCATTGATCCAAGTATGAGCCATGACTTAGGGTTGATACTAATGTATTACCCTTACCCTTTTAATCCTTATTGATTGATAAAAAGATGAAGTTGCAAGTAAGATTCCATTTGTTCAAGTACAACCCTAATATGTAAATTTTGGGCTTTTACAGTAATGGCTTCACAAGGGACTCAAAATTGACTTTGTATTCAATATTTGGTTCACTTTTTACCATATTAACTTTGTTGTTGATTAATCCATTACATTTATATAACCTTGACACTTTACTACATACATTAGGTTCTCCTTTAGAAAAATCAATGAATTCTCCAAAATTGAGACTTAAGCTCCATTAGAGCTTCATAGATGGTAAGGAGTTCATCACTCTTAAGCTAAGTACCTCAAGGCATATCAAATGAGGGGTTACGACAACCATCCCCCAAGCTTATAGGAGCCATCAACTATAACAACCGTCTCAACCTTTAGGTGCATTGAAGAGCCAATAACACCTTAAAATAGAATATCCTCTTATTTACATTTCTTTTCTAAAAGGAGGGTTGATGTCTTTAAAGAACATGGCTAGGTATTCCTCATGTAAATACAATGTTACCTTTCTTCCTTTCAATGCAAATCACCCCCATGTAAATGTTTGTATATCCCCTACATTGTCTTGTAAAGAACTTTTATTTAAATATTTATGTACATCTCTTACTTTCCTTGTTAAGGGATTCAATACTCACTTTTACATCCTTCTCAAGCAATGTGAAGAGTTTTCTTTTGTACTTGCTTGTATCTTTCTTTCTTTTATATTGCATATATGCCTGTTCTTTGAGGCTTCAACCTTCCTTGGTTCGAGGTGACCATTGTAAATTATTTATCCCATGATAATAGAAGAATAAAGACTCATCTAGGAAAAAAGCCTCAAGACCTTGTGTGTAAAAGGAATAAGGTTAAAAGGATCTTTTGTAATAACATGTGCATTTTCATGCATATATGCATCATGTTAATGATTTTTATTTTGTAGCCATTATAGCTTTGTCCAAACCTTCATGGAAGAGAAGAGGTAATCGATTAGTAAGGAAGAGCGAGGCGTTTAGCCTTATTTAAAGGCTGGAGTTGATTATGGAGATGACTATACCACTTAAGGTCATAGAGAGGACAAGGGTTGAAATGGGTTGTACCATAGAGGAAAGAATTGCTAAAGAGGTGAACAAGAGCCTTAATGAGATCTTGAAAAATGATGATGCATTTGCTAGTATGACTGATAAGGGGAAAAATAACTGTAGTGGCACCTTAGCCTCTGGTAATTGATGATGACATATTTAGGATGAAAAAAATACCACGAGAGTAAGTTGGTTAAAGAAGTAAGGGTACAGTTATAACTAAGTTGGTTAAGGAAGTAAGGGGTACAATTGTAGCTCTTGATAAGCTTATGGAAAATAAGAGGGAAAGTACTCAATTCAATGAACTTGCTAAAGAATTGGAGAAGATCTAAAAGACCCTAGGTATAAAAGGATTATAAAAGGGAACTAATATTGAAGAATTGCTTGCTTGGAAGCTTAAAAAGCTTCCTATAAATTTCTAAATGCCTGAGCTTCCTAAGTTCACATGAACTCAAATTATGAAGAATCTCATTCATTCATACATATTAATTATGAAGGTGCCTAAGGTGCCAACAGACACTATGCTAAATTTTGAATTATCATTTAAGGGTTCAACAAAGACTTGGTATTTCAATCAGTCAAGAACTATGAGAGAAGATTGTAAGGAATTAATAGAGGGTTTGAGAAACTATACCTATGACTCATACCTAGAGGTTAATCTGTAAGACTTAAAGTCGTTAAAACAAAAATATGGAGAAAGTTTTAATGACTATATAAAGAGATGGAAAAAGATGATCTCTAAAGTGATAACTAGGCAAAAAAAAAAAAAAAAAAAGGAGTAAGTATGGATGATCATTAAGCCGGCATTGCCAGGGATAAGTACTAAGATTAAGGGCATGTTAGTGAAAAACTTTAAAGATCTTTGGGAAGTTGGTCTACAAGCTAAAAAGTTGGAATCTAAATCAAAATAGTAATATGGTAAAAGGAGAATCCCACTATCTTAAACTCAAGGAGAGGAGAACAAAATAGCTGATGTAAATGTAGTGAGAGCCCTATAATAGTTCACTGATTTAGGGATAACCCTATCTAAAGTGTTTGAGATGTTATAGAAAAAGGGAGTATTAAAACTTATAGCACCAAGAGCACCTTGTAATCCACTACCAAATGGATATGATGCCAATGATTAGTATGCTTTTCACTGGGGAGATGGGCACAACATTGATGATTACTATTGATTGAGGTATGAAATCCAAGATCTGATTAGCAAGAAGACCATTATTTTGCCCCATGTTAGAAGGCCAAACATAAAAAGGAATCCTCTCAAAAACTATTATAATGTTCCACCTCCAAATCAAGGGACATTTATGATAAATTTAGGAATTCCTAAGGAGATTATCATGGCAACCATCGAAGATTCCATGAATGTTGTAGTCATTGTTAACATTATTAATCCTTAAGAGAGTTTAGATGAGGAAATAGAGGAAATAAAAAGGAAAAGGATGATCAAATTATGGATGGACAGTAATGAAGAAAAGGAAAAAGAATAAGTCAGTCATATGACTTAAAATGGAAGTTATTATCCTGATAGAAATGCCCTATAGAACCAAGGGTTGAGAAAGAAGTAGAGATGGTTATGGTAAAAGAAAACATGGATGACAACCCTATCTTAAGGCAGTTGAAGAAAAAGCCAATTCAAATTCGTATGTGGGAATTACTTATTACCTCCCAAGAGCATAAAAAGGTGATGGCTGAAGATTTGTCAAATCTAAGCATTTCAAAGAAGGCCAACCCAAAGGACATTGTTTCTTTGGTCACAAATAAGGAAAAGATTACCTTCTCTAATAAAGACCTGCCACTTAAGGGAAAGGTCCACAACTTGGCTTTGTTCATTTTAGTTGAGGTGAAGGGAAAGAAAACACCATGTATTATGGTTGATGATGGATTTGGAGTTAACATTTTCCCCCTAAAGTTGCTACAAAAATTTGGGGTGTTTGAGAAGAATTTAAAAGCATTAGAGTATTATTTAGGCCCATGATGATAGCAAAAGGTCAATTGCAAGTATGTTTAAGACCATGGTATTGTGGAGGCAATTATAGAATTTACAATGTTAGATATCCTTATCACATTCACATTATTATTAACAAGGCCTTTTTATCATCCATTGGGATGGGTATGGTCAATAATGCATTAAAAGGTCAAGATCCATTATAAGTGTGAGATAGTGATGATCTGTGTATAAGTCAGGGAGATTATTGTTTAGCATCATAATTCATATATTTTATAGTTCACTTCTCTTTTGAAACCATGCATATTTACTTAATTTCTCATATAAAATGGAGCTATCACCTATTAATTGATGTGTTATAGGCTAAAAAGTGAAGAAAAGCAAATATCAAAGTGAAAAAGAAGAAACATATAACCATGCACCTCAATAACACAAAAAGAGCCAAAAAGATAAAATAACAAATGGCCTCGAAGCATGGCCATGCGTTCTAGAAAGTTATCAAGAAAAGCATTATTGCAGTAACGCCTGGCCATGCTTCAATAAAACATGGTCATTAACTTCCTTAAGACCTAAAAAGGAAAAAGAAAATTTCAAGAATTCTTTTCATTTTCTAAGCACTCAAGCTTCCACTTTTCAAGACATAATTAAAGCATTATTTAAGGAGGAAACAATCCAGAATTAGGGCATGAGAGATCCACCCAAAAGTATAGAACAATGCATAACATGTCTTAAAGATTCAATCAAGGAGTTATAAAGAGAGAAGGTGCAAGCAATTAAGGAAGTTCATGGTCATTCTTGGGATTAATTTGGTTACCACATTTTCTTCTTTCTTTTTTATTTTGAACTAGAACTCTAAAGGATAGGGTTGTACATGGATCTTATGTGAACTATATCAATTTTCCTTAATCTAAATCTTTTGGTTTCATTCATTCTTTATGTTAGTATTTATTAAATAATTTATGCTATTGATTGGCTGGCCATTAATCATATTAGTTCTATGAATCGATCGTCAAAATATGCTTTTCATGGAATAGATCCTTAAATAACTCACTTATTTTGTTATGAGGTAAGAAACCTTAATAAGGCATTGCTATCTTTAGAGTCTTGTTTAGTAAGACAATTGCATGATGTTTAGCTTTTGAGTTGAGAGACCGCTAGCTTAATGTATTGTTGTATGTTAATTGATACTAGAAAGAGATTGATTAATCACCTTAGTGACTTGATAGTGGCACTTGATGAATGAACTAATTAGATGAGGACTAGGAATCCTTTAGAAAGTCACCAAGTGAACTTGAACCCCTAGCCACTCTTCTCTATTGATTGTTTCCCATTATTACAAGCATTGATTTTATTTTCTTGTTTACTATTTTAATTGTCATTTATTATCAGTTCTATAGATATTATAAGACTCAAGATACTTACTATTTAAACTTAATCCTAATAGGAATGATATTCGTACTTCAAGTTCACTTTATTATTTATGACATGTGCACTTGCAATTTAATGGTTTTATATTTAGTACACACCCGTCATCTAGTTTTTAGTACCGTTGTAAAGGATTGATGGCCTTAATACTAAGTTATTGTTTTTATATTAATCTAAACTTTTATTTTTTTGTTTTAGCTTTGTTTCTTATTTCTTTGTTTTAGGTGCATGACTAGAACCTACAATCTAGAAAATGAAGAAACCTGCTTCCTTCTGATCCCAAAATTTAACGTATTTCAAATCAAAGATGGCGAGAAAATTAGTAATCAAGTGATGGTAAATCAAAGAGACTGACCTTTGAAAGGATTTGTTGTATCGCCTCTTAAAGGATTATAATCGACTCTCACTCAACCATGCATTAATGTTAATACTTTTGAAATAAAGTTGTGTTTATTCAAATGCTTACTAACATTCTCCAATTCCATGGCCTTTCTCATGAAGATTCCAATCCTTACATTACAAATTTCTTAGAGATTTGTGACACCTTTAAACAAAAGAAATTATCTATGGATGCGGTAAGACTATGCCTTTTCACATTCATTCTTAAAGATAAGGCTAAAGTGTGGATTAACTCATTACAACCCAAAACCATCACTATATGGGAACAATTATCTCAAGCTTTTCTTAGTAAATATTTTCATTTTCTAAAGATGACTAGACTTAGAAACAAGATCACCACTTTTAGGCAATAAGATAGAGAAACTTTGAATGAAGGTTTGGAATGATTCAACGATCTTTTGAGGAGATGCTTGAACCACTAATTCCAAAATGGTTAATCATACCTACCTTTTATAATGGACTCTTTAGGCAAATTAGAATCACTATAGATGTCGCAACTTAAAAGGGCTATAATGGATAAAGCAATAGATATAACCTATGATTTGATTGAAATAATGACAAATAACAACTACTAAGATCATGAAAGGACTTTGCCAAAGAAAATAGTAGACATTCAAAGCATGGATACATTACAAGCTTTGCAAGCTCATGTATCATATTTATCCTAACAATTAAGTTCTTTTAGCTATAATGCGATATATTTTCTCTTCTTGCAAGCTATGTGTGACTTTTGTGAGGAAGCAGACACAAAAGCATTGATTACTAAGTGAGAAATCCATTTGCCAAAGAGCAAGTAAACTTTGAGGAAAACTTTAACTGTCAACCCAACAACCTATATTCCAAGACATATAACCCTAGTTGGCGAAATAACCCTAGTTTCTACTGGTCAAAAAATAATACCCGAAACCCTAAACCACAAGGACCACTACTTGGTGTCTAGACTAGAAAACCTACCGGAACTAAATTACCAACTGTAAAAGAAAAAGTCCAACCTAGAAAACCTAATTGATAAATTATTGTTAAAATTGAAGCTATGTTAGACCATCAAGATGAGATGATCAAGAAATTAGATGCCAAAATTGACCTTATTGCCAAAAATTAGTCATCATCCACCCATAACCTTGAGGTCCTATTGGGCTAAATAGTCAACACTCTACCATAGCAACCTACCAAACACCTTCAAAAATAATCTTGGAGAACAAGTTAATGCAATATTTTTGAGGAGTGGTAAGGAAGTTAACTCAAAAATGGAAAAGGAGAAGATTGTGGAGATAAAGGAAGATAAAAATTCCATCAACCAAGGCAATCGAATGGAGGAAGTCACTCCATACTTATCTTGTAAGCCATATGTACCATCCGTCCTTTTTCTTTTAAGGTTAAAGAAGTATGTTAAGGAAAAGTAATTTATGAGATTTGTGGAAATAATCAGAGATATCCAAATCAACATACCTTTCATGGAGGCTTTTGATCAAATACCAAAGTATGCAAAGTTCATGAAATAGGTGCTTTCAAAGAAAAGAAACTTAGAGGAATGTGAACAAGTTACCTTAACAGATGGAATGGGAAGTAATCCCTTATGCTATTAATTGTCTTTCTTTTGATAAAGCTCTTTGTGATTTGAGATCTAGTATTAATTTGATGCCTTTTTCTCTATTTCAAAAATTAGGAATTGGAAACTTAAGGCCCACTTGGATGTCATTACTATTGGCAGACCATTCCATCATTTATCCAAAAGGGGTTAAGGAAGACATGCTAGTTCAATTTGATAAATTTATAATCCTTGTCAATTTTGTTATTCTAGATATGGAATAAGATCAAGAGATCCCACTCATTTAGGATAACCATTCCTTTGCATCAGTGGTACACTAATAAATGTTTAGAAGGAAATCTCACTCTATGAGTAGGTGATGAACAAGTGGTTCTTAACAAATTTTTAAAGAATAAGTAGCCTGAAGGAAGAAAGGAATGCTTAAATAGTCAGGAAATACAAGAAAGTTTCCTTGAGGTATCTCTAAAAGGAAAGGATTTTAAGTTTATAGAGTATGAAAAGGTAAAAGTTAGAGATGATTTTATAGCTAACTCATTCAATGTAAGTACTCCCCTACCCATAAGTTATATGATGAAAACTCTACTTTATCTTACTTTGTCAATAATTGTTAAGTGAAAATATTAAGGAAAACTCAAATAGTTCTTTGAATCTTACCTTAGATGAGTTGGAACCATTAGATTCTCATCAACATGCCACATCTAAGCTAACCTTAAATGAAACAACCAAAGAACAAGAGGTGAAATCATTGACTAAGTTTAAAAAGAAGATGGAATCATTAAAGGTTGTTATCAATAACTTAAAAGGTTTAAGTCCTATGCATTGGATGTTAAACTAATGAAAGGGGACAATCACAAATCCAAGGTAAGGATTATGTAGAAATTAAGTACTTAAAGACCTTAAATTATCATGTCCCTGGGGCAATCCCCCATTTTCTATCTTTATGTTTCTTTATGTGTTTCATTTTCCATTCTACTCTTTTTCAGTTTCTTTTTTTTTTTGTCCTTTTGAGGTTTGAGAAATTCATCAGTGCAAGCTTCAAGTAAGTTTGAGGGAGTTTTCTTTCCTTTTTTTGTACTGTTTATGATGATCCATGTGTTTAATGTTAAATTATTGATGTTTTGCTTGAATTTGGCATGTTTCTATCGTATTTTTCATGTTAATTTTGTGTGTAAAATATGTTAAGATGAGTATATGGTTATGAGGGGTAAGCTTCATAACCATCAGAATGATTAATCCTAAGAAAACAAGACATTTCTAGAGTGCATGACCTGGGCATATGGCCATGCATCAAACGAAAGAGTTTTGGACAAAAATTTGGGAAATCATATGGCCTTAAAACATGGCCATGCGTGCCCTACACATGGCCATGTGTTTCTTACTCCTTTGTCTCCAGAACCTACCTAGAATGCATGGCCACATGACACGACGATGTACCTCATCCCTTATATCACCCTATTACACTACTCGACCGTCTTCTTGGACAATTGGCCATGCATTTTAAAAACCTAGCCATGTGCCTTATCAAACTAAAGCATCAAAACCAAATCTGTAATGCATAGCCTCAACGCATGGCCATGCATTTTTAAAAATCTTAACTAAAACCCTCGCCCCCTTCATTTTCTCTTCACTTTTCTTTCACTAACTCTAAACAAAGTCATACGCCCCTTCTTTCCTTTCATAAATTTGACCTTTTCCCTACTAAAACTCCTTCCAAATCACTTCTAAATTCAACTCCAAGTATGTCTAAGTGGCTTAAGTCAACTGCAAAGTGAAAACTCGAGACTTTAAGCTCCAACCCTCCTTCTCCCAGTGCTACCTCAATTTTTGGGAAAGATGAGAATAAAATAAGGTATGAATCCTTTCTAAACGTCCCCTATTTCCTATCAAATTCATAAACCTAGGTGCCATAGAATAAGTGGGCTTAATTGGAAAAGCTAAGGAGATTCTTAGGGTTCTTCAATAAGAGAAATCTTTTGACCTTCACACTAATTCATATAGAGAGTTAACTTTAGAATTCATAGCTAGTTTGTATGTTAAATCTGGGAAATAGGGGGGGAGGGGTCTCATCCTTTTGGTACTACCACATTTTAATTATGCAATAGACCTCTATGCTCTCCCTTTGAGTGATGTGGCTAGAGCTTTCCAACTTATGAGTAATGGGTATAGCTAAGCTGTATGGATTGTGTTGGGTGGGTAATCTTACTATGAGGAAGGACAAGTAAAATTTGAAAAATTAAAGAACCTACATTCAAGTACATACACCAATTACTTTCTTATTTAGTCACAAGTAAGGGTAAGAGTAATAATGTTATTAAAGGGACTAAACTTTTTATATCTTTGGTACTTGAAATATAATTTTCTTATTAACATCACATGATAGATTATGCACAATCTGAGTGTAGTAGCTAAAGAGATTTTAAAGGTATTTTTATAGGTGAATTTGTGTGAATTTGTCATTATCCTTGCCCACTTTTTGCGATTATATGATCCCTCTAATCATGCTCAACTTATTAAAGCCAAAGGCCATATTTCTTGTCCTATGACACCATGTTTTGAATTACGATTATTAATAAACATAAAGATAGATATGTCTTGATCCAGGGTAGCCAAGAGCGTATTCATGAAGAAAAAGTTGTCAAGCTAAGGGAAGCACCTATGGGAGAGGCTTCCACTCATATTCCACCTCCATCATCAAAGAGTCAATTAGAGGATATTTTAGGTTGATGGAATCACATTTGGAGACATGAACCATCACCAAGCTACTTTGAGGAAAAAGTATGAAATCGACTTGCAATATTGGATACTAGGATTATGGACATGGATGAAAGCTTATAAGCTTTCTTTGGACATGTTCTCCTCCTCTACTTCAATGGATTGATCATCCTATATTTTATTTGTACTTTTTGTGTTCTTCTAACCATTTCCTATATTTCATGATGTTTAAACTTTTATAACATTAGGATTGCTTGTATTTGGCTTAATATGCACTTTTGTGTTCTCTTTATGCTTAACACTTACGATTAAAGATTATTGCTCTCATTTTATGCCTAATATGATGTGTTGCCATTGAGGCACTTGTGTTTGTGTTGGTGTGTTTGATCTCTTATGTTATTTCTATGGATAACAATTAATTATCTCTTTGTGCTTCTAATGGATGGATATTTTATAATTGTGTTTGTACTTTGCTTAATTTTGGCAGGTTTTTTAAACCTCTTCTCCACATATTTGCACGGGAAGTCTTCTCCCTATACTTTTTATTTTTTATTTCGGATAATTAAGGACAATTATATTTCAGTTTGGAAGATTTCTTTTGAGTTCTTTTGTTCTCACTTTTTCACTCTTAATTACATTTTTGCTTACATTTGATAATATATTGCTTTTATGTCTTCAAGTAATTTCTTATTAATATGAAATGGTGAATTTAACAATTTTTATCAGTTAGTTTTTATTTTAAGATAAATAATCAATGAAGAAATTTTATAATCATTGTTTGGATTTAATTAGGTTAATTTCCCTTATGATAATAATTAGCTTAACAAGTCTTGTTCTTTTTCAAAAATTGGTTAACACATAAGAACAAATCATGCATACTTGGAAAAATAAGGATTTCTTTATGTTATGTTTTGATCATACTAGTTTAAGTTAAAGGAAACCTATATATATGTTGGCATAAGGTAAAACACCCTTCGATGTGAAATCCTAAAATTGGCAATTTTAAGGAAATGATTAAGGAATTTCTTTGGCCCCTCATTTAATCCCATCCATACCTTTTCATGCAATAACCCTTGTCACCCCTTTGAGCCATAGTGAGTACTCACTTGTGAGCTTTTTATTTCTTTGAATCAATATCCTTATTATATCCATAAAGCTTAAATGAATTTTTACCTCCAATATCAAGATAATTAAAGTTAAAACATGGTTATATTATGATGTTATATATTAGGTCATTCATATGCATATGTGTATAATTAAAGAATTAGCAAAAAATGTTTATTTATTATTATCTTTTCCACTATAAATATCAATTCAAGATTAAGGGAGGTAAAATTGTTATTTTGGTGTTTTGCTCTTATGAATGTATTCATTCAAAGAAGAAGAAAAATATATGGAAAAGAAATAATGAAAAAAGAAGTGATAAAAGAGTTGAGCATAAGAAGAAAGAGCAAGCCACCTAGAGAATAAGAAAATGAGGTACTATAAATGTTCAACAAGGAATATATATGAGTTATGCACATGTAGTGATCTAATACACTTCACATTATTAGTATAACCAATGTTTTAGAAAACTTCTCTTGCCTTTGGACTTAACCACTTTTTAACAGCCCTACCACTAAGCTTTACATTATAAGCTAGTAAATACCTCATGATCCTTAATAAGGTCTGCATTAGTGGAGAAAAATGGTTTAGTTTTGTCTATGATAATATGTGACTCCTAAGAATTGATGAAAAATCTTGCATAATGTGTGTATGAAAGAGGATTAAAACAACAAATGAACTATATTACTAAGTCACACACACACACACTCTATTATGTTTAATCAATTGCGAATTGGACATGACTGGTTTATAACTTGTTATTATCATTGGTACAATTGCTTGATTAATGAAATCACGGTTATAACTAATATAATCTTCTCTTTGAAATCTTGATACTTAATCCTAACCATTAAAGTTATTGGATTTACATTGGTGAAAAAGATGATTACTTGAGGACAAGCAATGACTCAAGTTTGGGAGAATTTGTTTAACATAATAATTCATATGTTTTATAGTTCAATTATCCATTTAAACATGCATATTTACTTAATTTCTCATATAAGATGGACCTAATGCTTATTAATTGATGTGATGTAGGCTTAAAAGTGAAGAAAGGCAATATTTAAAGTGAATAAGAAGAAACATATGGCCATGTGCCTCAACAACATAAAAAGGGCATAAGAGATAAAAAAAAAAAAAAATAGCATAGCCTCGAAGCATGGCTATGCATTCTGAAAGATTAACAGATAAGGGGTTATTGCATTAATGCATGGCCATGCTTCGATAGCACATGGCTATGTGTTTCCTTAAAACCTAAAACAAAGAGAAATTTTCAAGGATTTTTTTTCCTTTTTGAAGCACTCAAGCTTCCTTTTTTTAAGACATGGTTAAAACATTATTTAAGGAGAAAAATAACCTGAAATTGGTGCATAAGAGATTCACTCAAAATTAGAGAACAATGCATAATAATTCTCAAGGATACAATCGAGGAGTTATAAAGAGAGAAGGTGTAAGCAATTAAAGAAGTTCAGGAAGAAGTTCATGGTTATTCTTAGGATTGATTTAATTATCAGCTTTTCTTTTTTCTTTTTTTTTTATGAACTAAAATTCTTAAGGCTACGTTTTAGATGGACCTTATAAGAAGTACATTGGTTTTCCTTTATTTAAATCTTTTGGTTTCATTCATTCTTTGTGTTAATATATGTTGAATTCTTCATGCTATTGATTGATCGACCATTGATCATATTTGGTTTTGTTAATCGACTATTAAGAGATGCTTTTCATGGAATGGATCATTCAATAACTCATTTTTTTATTATGAGTTAGGAAACCTTACTAAGGAATTGCTATCTTTAGAGTATTATTTAGTAAGGCAATTGTCTGATGTCTAGCTTTTGAGCTGAAAGACCTCTAGTTTAGCATGCTTTTGTATATTAATTGATACTCGAGAGAGATTGATTAATCACCTTAGTGACTTAATCCTAGTACTTGATGAATAAACCAACTAGATGACGACTAGGCATCCTTTATAAAGTCACCAAGTGAAGTTGAACCCTTAGCCACTCTTCTCTATTGATTGTTTTCCATTACTATAGGTGTCAATTTTATTTTCTTATTTACAATTTCAATTTTCAATTATTATTGATTCTCTAGATAATATAAGACTTAAGATACTTAGTACTTAGATTTGATCCTTGCGAGAATGATATATGTACTCGCAAACTATACTTTATTACTTATAACTTGTGCACTTACAATTTGAGGGTTTATACTTAACACACAACTATTATCAATTGTGTCAACATTAAATATAACAGTCTAGCCTCTTACGGGTTTTCAAGTAGCCGAGGTTATAGATAAGTGGGTTAAACTAAAGGTGATGGGCGTTACAAAAAATATGAACTTTCTTATAACACAAGGGCTAGGAAACAACTCTACAAGTGTGTTTAAGTTTCTTGAGATTCCCACTCAAACTACTAGAAGAGCATTGGGATATCATGAAAAAGGTGTGGGACTAGAGATAAAAGATCTACATGGTCCCTTGTCTCATTTATTTATACAAGAAGGGAAGACGGTTAAAGAGGTTGAATAAGTGTTCACTGAGGAAGATAAGGAGCAAAAAAAAAAAAAGATGATCTTATGGATGACTTTGAAAAGGCATTCTTCCATATGTATGTTAGGGAAATGGACTAACTGAATTGCTAAGATTCATCAGATGAAGAAGGTAGAAAGATGAAGGAGAATAAGAGGAAAAGTAAAAAAATTTCGGAGAAAAGGATACCTAGGAATTGGGCTAAGCTGCAATTTTATATGGCCTTCAAGCCACTTGGCCATGGAATGATAAATGAAATATATCTGATGAGAAGCATGAATAGTATTTGTCAGACCAACACTTTTGAGCAATAAGTGAACACCTTAAGAAGAAGAAGGGTGGAATGGTTAATCATGATACACCCTTTGTGGATCCAGAATGGAGATATACATGGATACACAAATTCACTAAAGGAACATATAAAGGAATGACTTTGATCGATATCGAGAATATGATTGTCAACTCCATTGAAGATGTAGGAAATGGTGCTAAAATGCAAGTTGATCAGGTTAAGTCATATGGGGTGGCACTTTAAGAGAGTTTCACGAAAATTGAATTGTGAGATGAAAAGATAAGGCATGACTTTGAAGGAGTAGTAAAGGCTACAGTTTACACCAAAGATGGGAAAAAAGTAATGTCAATGTCCTAAATACTTCCTAAAGGTAGCTAGTGAAAAGAAGGTCAAAGAGAAAAAGAAGGTTGATATTGTAGGAAAGCCTGCCAACTTGCTAAATGAAGATGTTTTTCTTAAAACTTTTGATGTTCTTATTTTCAGTCTTTTTGCAAATGATGATGTGTTTATTTCTAAGTTTAAGGCAATGAATGATGAGTTTGGTTACTTATGTGATGTATTTTGTTATGATAGTGTGTATAGCATGCATCATTTTATAAGCATATTTAATAGTAATTCATTGAATACCACTGTATTTAATCTTGGCACACAATAAAATATGAAGATCTTACTTATTGCTAATGATGTCACACTAAAAGAGCGATGAAAATTTGAATAGTTAGTCAAAAAATATTAGAAGGTATTTGCTTGGATATATGAGGACATGTCGAGGGTCGATTGATTGTAGCAGAGCGTAAGATTCCAACTTACCCTTGTATGAAGTCGGTAAAGTAGAAACTTAGAAGGATGAGACCAAAGTGGGCCTAATTAGTCAAGAAAGAGGTGGCAAAGCAATTAAAGGCTAAATTTATGAAGATAGTTAATTTCCTCAAATGGCTAGCTAACACCATACTAATGCCAAAAAAGGATGAAAGAGTAAGGATGCATTTTGATTACAGGGACTTGAACAATGCTTGGGCCAAAGATGGTTTCCCTTTGCCTCACATTGATGTGTTAGTAGATAATGCTTCAATATGTGTCATGTACATCTTGATGGATGGGTTCTCAAGCTATAATTAGATGCTTATGGAATTCACTGACAAGGTAAAGACAATTTTCATTGTAGAATAAGGGATGTACTATTATAAGGTGATGCCTTTTAGTTAGAAGAACATAGGAGTAACATACCAGTGAATGAAGACTACCTTGTTCCATGACTTGATCTAAAAGAAAGTAGAGGTATATGCATACAATATGATGGTAAAGTCTAAGACCAAGTAGTAACACTTTGAGGTGCTAGAGAAGTTCCTAAGATTGAATCCTAAGAACTACATGTTTAGGGTTACATATGGTAAGTTATTAGGACATGTAGTGATTAAGACATCAAAATGAACCCAAATAAGTTAAAAACCATTAAAGACATGTCGACACTTAAGATAAAAAAGGAAGTTCAAGGTTTTCTTAATTATCTGTAGTACATAGATTCATAGTAAGACTAACTTCTATTTGTGAGCCAATCTTTAAATTACTGACGAAGGACCAGCCGATGATATGGAATAAATAGTGTAAAAAAACATTCAAAAAGATAAAAAGGTATTCAACCAATCCATCAGTATTGAAACCCCTAAATTTAAGAAAGCCATTGATTTTATATTTGATAGTATAAGAGAGTTCTTATGGAGGCAATGTTGGTACAAGAAGACAAGATGAAAAATAAGCACATTGTGTATTACCTTAGCAAGAAACTATGCCCTTATAAGAAAAAGTTTAATAAGATAAATAAGATATGTCTAGCATTGATGTGGGCTATGAAAAAGCTGAGACACTATTTTCAATTATACTCTATTGTTGTGGTTTCGACGCTTGACCCAGTTAAGTATTTACATGATGGTCCTTCCTTGACAGGAAAGTTGGTGAAGTGGTTGATACTATTACCATAATTTGACAACAGGCATATGACCAATAAGGTGATTAAAGGTAGAGTAGTTGCAAAATATTTGGCCCAACAACCACTAATAGAAGGAGAATCTAAACTTCCCTAGTTTTCAGTAGGAGCCATTGAACCTCAAGGATGGAGGATGTACTTTGATGGAGCGATGAATAAGAAAAGAGCTAATATAGGTGTAATTTTGCTATCACTAAAAGGAGAGCTTTTTCTTATAGCCAAAAATCTTGATTTCAGGGTGACCAATAACATGGATGAATTTGAAGCCTGTATGTTCAGGTTGGAATCTTTGATATAGATGAAGGTATGGATAGTTGAAGTGTTTAGGCATTCATTATTTGTTATCTTTCAAGTGACTAATGAATAAAAGCTGAAGGAGGAATGTCTAGGCCCATGTTTAAACCATTTGAAGAGGTTAGCTAAAAAATTTCAAAGGATCATATTTCACTACCTACCACATGAATATAACATAATGGTTGGTGCCCTAACAACCCTAGATTTTATATGGGATGGACTAAAAAGGATGTTGATGAAGCCATTGATCACACTTAAATCCATAACACCATGCTATGTGGACATAAAAGCGATGTAAGTGTTAATAGAAAATTAGCCATGGTATTACAATATGCATTGATACTTGGAAAATGGAGACCACCCTAAGGGAGCTTAAAAGAGGGATGGGGATGTGATTTAAAGATTGGCTTCATAATTCATAGTCTATGATGACATAGTTTTCTAGCAAATGTCAAATGGAGTTCACCTAAGATGCTTAACAAAAGAAGAAGTAGGAAAGGCCATGGAAGAGGTTCATGTAGGAATCTATCATCCTTACATGAATGGAAAAGCCTTGGCCAGAACAATCTTGATGGAATTGTAAACATGTAATGCAAAGCACTTAGAGCGATTTCAATGGCCTAAGGCTAAATCATCACAAAAGAGGTCATTAGGTTGATGAATGTTCTCTTTTGTTACTAAGAAAGAGCTAGGCATCCATGTGCACAACTAAGCATAAAGAAGATTAGCATGCAACTTAAAAGGAGAAAATAAATTAAGGCCAATGTAAAACATAACAATCTTGAAGATGAACATAACTATAATGAGACTCTTAAGATCCTAAGAACTCTAAGTTCCTTACTTGATCATTGTAAAATCAGGTCCAAACAGAAACTTAAAACACCATTCAATTAAGTTATGAAAGAACACAAAGTATTAGCATAAAATACATCATAAAAACATTTAAAACTTTTCTAAAATTCTATTTTTGAAATGAATAAAGGTCATAAGTCATTAGGCCTCATCCTATTTTGTCAACAAAACCATAAAACATCATGGAAAATAACTCTAGAGAGGGAGAATCTAAATGAGTAAAAAGGGCACTTTGTAATAAATATCCTTTTAGTAATTGGGCTATAGAACCCACTATGAGGGATGGATAGATAAAAAGAAAAGTTATATAACCTACATCAAGACTGTATAACCCCCAATTTAAGGGTTTTCAAAGTAAAGAAAAAAAAGAAAAAGAAGAAGAGGGGAAATGGGGAGAGGGAGTCTCAGGATGCCTTGGTATGTTTCTTGCCCTTAGAGACTAACAAGTTTAATATTTTCCTTTAAAATGCTATAAGGAATGCAAAATGTAATATCAAAATTTGAGGAACTACCTTACATTGATAGAGTATTTGGGTTAGGTGTTTGGTTTTAGAGAGTTAGGTTTATAAGTTAGAATTTTCATTAAGTAACCTTAGGCTTTTTTAAGCCTCCCCCTTTTCTTCATATGGGATGGTACTTATAAATGATAGATGAATGTACTATAGTCAAAAATGGTTTTTGTTGTAGGACATTCGTAACTAATCACAGAGAAAGAGATTGATTTCCTACAGTTAGGGTTTACACATAGGATGTATAGCTAAGGTTGGGTTATACATGCAAAGTTGTACAAAATAAGGGTTTAAGGGGGGACCAATTCCAAAAGGTTCCTCTGCTAAGGTTTAACGTAGTGTTCTATAACCTTGGTTACTGGGCTCTACAACTTATTAGTCCAAACTAGCAATTTAGGCTAGGCTTGGGCTTGGGCTTGATTTGGACTTGAACTTGGTGATGGGGCTTGGTTTTATGCTTTTTAAGGTGTTTTAAAGCCTAATTCCTCTACATTTATCATTTTCCTCTTACATTTTTAAGAGTATGTTTAGTGATTTTCATCATTGGGCTTTACATCCTAAGGCCCATTATTTGATGCTTATAATTTAGCCCTCACTTTGTAAGGCTTGAAAAATGCATTTGAAAAATAGTTGTTTGAAGAAGTCTCATCAAAGCAATATAAGGAATGTAAGCATTAATAAGGATACCAAAGGGTACAATTCTTTAGTAGCTCATTAAGTAGGTACTGAAGCTTATTTTATGAGCTTTCTAATGGGTATTATGTAGTTTTGTATCTCTCATAAACTTTCTAGCAAGTACCAGGTGTTGTTGTATCTTTTAGCAGCTCTTTAATAATTACTAAGGAAGTTCTAGTTGCTTTCTAGTAGGTATTAGATGTTATTGCATCTTTTAAGCTTGTAGTTGTCTTCTTGTAGTTACTAATGTTCTTAAATCTTTTACAAGTGCTTTAGCCTATCTTAAGTGATGGATTTATGCCCACATGTTATAAAAATTACCTTAAAGGTTCAAATATTTTTTATGGTGGTAAATCTCTCCTCAATTGTGTACCTAAGGCTTTATGAAAGTCAAGCTTGCAACTAAAGAATATTTTGGTAACTCAATTGACATATTGAAAGGCTAATATGGTCTTTTGGGGTTTTGATAGGAATAAAGGTATCTTAGTCAATTTGCTTGGCAAGTTGGATGGTTGAATTAACCTCTTAGGCCTTAGTAGGGCCATTTTCAGAAACTTAGACTTGAAAGGAGTAATTTGAGAAATTGGACTTGAAAGTTGTAATTTGGAAAATTGGGCTCATAAAAGGTAATTTTGAAAATTGGGCTCGAAAGGGGTAATTTAAAAAATTGGGCTCGAAAGGCCCAATCTTGGTTTACCATCCATTAGTGGTTGGGTGGTATGTATAGACCACCTGATGAAACTTGTCACTATGATGCAGAGCATGGCTTATACAGTCCAGACAAGGCTGCACAAACTAGGCCCACTATATGAACCCTTTGACAGTGATCTTATGATTCATCTTGTTCTTCTCTCTTTTTCTCTATTTTCTTTATTACTCATAAAAGCTCTCAAACTTAGCTTTCTAGGTTTTCTTATGCTTTAGAGATGAGACCATAGCCAGTTTCAGTGATAACAAGATGTTTAATGCCCCAGATGAGTTTCTTGACGAGGACATTGATGCTTTAAAGCATTTACATTTCCAATAGGGATCGCGAAGGTGAGCCTATTAGCGGATGCAATGACAAAGATAATTTTTATAGGTTTTACATAATAGAGCGACACTTTGATGGTCTATAACTTGTATCATCATTTAGCAAGAGCTACCTCAGGAATGGTAGGTGCCTTTTTCACTTTCTTTTTTCTTACTTGTTTTTCTATTTTTCGACATTGTAGATCTTCAGAGAAACCCTAGAATTTCATTCTACATGCAAACATTATGTTAGTTTTAAAATACTAAAAGATAGTTTTAGGACACTTACTTTTTATGTCTTTTGATGAATTTTTTTATTTCCTATTTGTCATTTTGATTTATCATGCTTTTATTTTTCTTGATGATCTGCACAAAAGCTTGGCGAAATTAGTTTGTGGAACAATCTGCCAAGGATTATAATTCTTACTTGAAATTGATAAATAGATAGATTATTTTTTCAACTTTTCAAAATTTTTTTTGTTATTCATAGATTCTTGATGTGTCGGTTGTGTCTCTATGTGGTTATAAAGCTATCTTTTATACTTTTCATAAAATTTTTGAAAAACATTAGTTTTGGAAAATTTTCTAATGATCCCTCAAGCCAATGGATTTGTTTTTTTTTTTTTTAATATGTTGCCTAAGCATCCAAAGTTGCTACTTTGCTCCCTTTTCTTAATTTTACCTTCACTTTTGTTTGCTAATTTTAAATGTTTATTTTTTTTTCTTTTCTTCTTTTAAGGGTGATGTATCCTATAAGAAGGAAGGTGGGGCAATGGGTCTGACAAGGACATGGTTTCGAGAGTTTCACCCATGGGTAGTAGCCCTATTCGAATGGACTATGATCATGCCTCATCTTTGGACATTGCCAGAATGGGCCTTGAGGATCGATTATACAATGATTAAGGCACTAGCTAAGTGGTGGATGGACACTACTGACACCTTCTATCTGTCACTGATCGAGGAGCTAATGATTATGTCAAGGGACTTCACATATCTTATAAGGATTAGATTTGTCTACATTCCTCTCCCCATCAACTCTAGTGTGTGTGACCTACTGCTCTAGAGGGATTATATTTTGAGGTTGCTTGGTTACTTTTGTTAGGTCAAGGGGAGCTAAACTTTCATGCGATTTGGTATGCAAGATAATACTTCTAAGGTCACTGATACTAGCTCGGAGGAGATAGTAGCTCCATATGTTTGCTGCCTTTAACTCTACACCTTTTCAGGGGTCTTATTCTTTAATGGTTTTGACATGTCTGAGATCTGCTTAGTGCCAGTGCTTGAGGACTTAGGCCTTTTTCACTAGTTTGACTAGGGATAGTGCTGGCATACTTGTACAAAATTCTTGAATCAATGTTTCTAGGGGTAAAGGGTACAAGTGTAGTGCCTGATAGATACTCATTATGAGTTTATATTAATCCTTCTTCATAACTTTACCTGTTTCTGTTATTTTAAATTGATGTTGCATTCATTAATATGCTTGGCTTTCAAGTTGGCCTACTAGTGGGGAACAACCTCATGGTTGATATGAAAGGTAGCTATCCTCAGTTCTTTATGTGGAGCATGGCGCACCATGCGAAGACTTTTATTGTCACCAGGCATGTTCACCTGAACACACTCTTAATCAATTAGGTACTACTACCTTAGAAAAGGAACTTATGTTAAATATAACTATACACTTATTGTTTTTGGTTTTGTACTTACAACGATTGTTTGTTCTCATTGCAGTTGCATCATAATTGGATGGGACCTATAAAAGCATGAGCATAGGAAGTGGTGAAGGTGGAGGGCGCTCTTACAGACGATGACTCTTGATAAGACCCTATTTCTCTGAGTGGTAACTAGGAGAGCAAGTCTTTCTTTTGTAAAAGGGCTTAGATGTTTAGCCTATCCCTTAGCGTCTGCCTTCAATATGTTCTGGACAATAGACCCAAAGGATGTCCAAGAGCTTCAGGAGACAATACAATTTGTACTTGGGGAGCGATTTCTTTCAGGCTGGACCCTATATAGGACTTAGATCATTGGGCACTAATTGGAGCATTCTTACTATTAGAGGCGACTATCAGGGCATTCCTTAAGCACAATGTGGATGAGGGAGTCGTTCTCTAACACGGTGCTTGAAGGACTACTGCACATGTTGCATGAAGGGCTATCACAATTGGTCCTGCTACACTAGGTCGCAAGAGGGCTTATGAGTCCACATCTAGAGCGTTGGAACTAATGGTGATGGGTGGACTGTATCCTGTACTAGATAGCTTGGTGGAGTCCTATATGGCATCTCTGATGGGGTTGATGATGTAACTCTAGCTTACCCAATTTGCTTGCACCTTCAAGCTGGTTGAGACCACCCACGTGAGTATCCTTCATTTCCATTCCTGTTGTGTCTTAACACATTTGGAGTTCTGACAGTGTTCTTCCTCCTTTTTTTTTTTTTTTTTTACAGATTCTCTGGATCCAAGCTGAGCCCATCATCGACTTAATTATTGGCTTAAAGAGGCTAATGACACACTAGATGCAATCTATGCAAGTTAGTAGAAGAGGCATATAACAAGTAAAAAAAGAATACATGCATGCATGTTTATGATCTGTGCCTTGTGTGTGACTCATTTCTTAACCATCTTAGCCTATATGTGTCTTAAAGGAGTTGATCCAACATCTGACATTCAACCTTTGAGACAGGGATTAACATTTGGCAAAGATTAAGTCCTAAATTAAGGTGTTGGCTTAGGCAGCTGAGAAAGTCTTTGATGGGAAGTACGTGGCCATTGATGGTGCGACAAAAGACACCAAAGAGACCCCTTCTGGAAGCAAGGTTAGTTGACCCCTTGGGATATTTCCCCAACTTTTAAGACTCTTTTTTTTTTTTTTTTTTTTTGCATAGTTATAACTAATATTTTGAGCAATTTGAAAGCCCTATTATTTTTAGATATTCACTTTGGTAGCATGGTTTTTCAGAACAAATTAAGGTAATGACGCCTCCATTTTTGCAAATGTTGAAATTTTTAATTTTTGTAGTGCATAATCTTAATTTCAACATAATTTTGTATCTCAAATGTATAACTATGCGATTTTGCTCATTTACTCTACAAACACATGTATCTTAGATAAGTGTCATACATTCTAGCCTAAAAGATAAGGGAATTCTATTTATTTCCCTTAAGAGATGAAGGACTAAACAAACCACCAAGTGATCTGTATAGACTACATGAGATGGTTGTACAACCTTGTACAACTATTTATAGTCGTAAAGTGCCTTTTCTTCTACTATAAATACATATATAGTTATTCAATTTAAAACCTCTATTTTTAGTCTTTAAAACATGGCAAAAGCATTTTTGAGGTTTCTCTCAACAAGATTTGGCCTGATCTACTTAGATAGGTATGGTGGCTCTTCATTGTCTCTCATGCCTTTGCCTAGATTTAGTTTTTTTAGGCGACTTGCGATTTTTGGGATTCCATTACCCATACTTTGCACTTTGGGGATGCAGAGTTATGCTCGCTGCTAGAGGAGTTCAGAGTGATTCTCAACTATTGCTCTACCATAACTATCGATCAGATTGCTTTACCACAATTTGGTTACCCATATGTTTGAAAGATTATGGAGCTTTTTACATATATTATGAGGAAGTACCCAAGTACCTGCTTGTTGGAGGATAAGACTCTCACGACTCATTTTCTCACTCTCTTCCACTCTAAGGATCATGCTTGAGCAGTTCAGGCTCATATTAAAGCAACCATCTTAGTGGGTGAGTATTTACTACAAAAAGAGGATAAGGAGATTGATTTACAAATTCTGCCACTTATAGAGGGAGTCGAGTTAGGGTGGACCCCTATATTAATGATCGTAGGTGAGACCATAATAGGTCTAAATAGTGCAGCTCTCAATGTCAACAATTCTTTCACGGGGAGCCCAGTAATATTTTGAGTGAGAATTCCTTTTTCTTTTCATTTTGTTTGTTTTATATGTGTAATTTTTTATTTTTTAATTTTTGCTTGGACTACACTTATAGGTTTTTAAAACAATGAGCTGTTATTTTTTGCTTACGCAACCTTTGTAGGTTTTCAACCTAAGGAGCATATTATATTATTCTTCTTCCCCTTTTTCTCATTCTTTTTTTCTAACTACAAGTGAGGCTGAGACTTTTGGTTGCCTCGACTATGGATGTGAGGCTTTATTACCTATAACATCACATAAATCGTTATCTATTGAGGTCGGATAGTACAAGATCTGAGTGGGCTAAGTGGATGTCTTGCACTGCTGTTACCGACATTCGTTGGAGCTGCCCACGGTGGAACTTGTCATGTGTTACCTTAAGGACCTAAGGGGATTATGTCATTCTTCCTACTTTAGCTTTAGGCACATTCTATGACCTCACTTGGATGTGTAGCTAATTCATCACTCCTCAGTTCGAGGTAGAGTTCCTTCCTTCATTCATTAAGGGTCTTTTATCTTAGCATTTCTTAAACATGGTTAAGGGTACTTGGACCAGTTACTATATCTATGACTTTTATAGTAGTAGAGATCCACAACCTAAAGATAATGCATACTACATGGTGTGGTTGCATTACCTTTAGAGTTGTAGACATCCTACCTATCCTACTAGAGAATAAATAACAATAATCTTTCATGGAAGAACACCTCTTTTATATGTGTGATTATGGTTCAATGACATGGTTGAAAAAATATATTTTAAATATGTGAATGTGTTTTCTTTTGATGTTGTGCTTAACATGGACCATTCACATTCTGCACATTATATATTAATTAAATGCATGACTACTACTCTTAATAGTGGCACACTAGAACATTCAAATCACCTTGATCAATGCCTTTGCTCAACCAGTCCTTTGTCATTTCTTTTATAACTCGACTCTTTTGTCATTGTTCCTTTAATGATCAGTTGCACTCTCTCCATTTTTACCTTGTATGCATTTCATCATCATTTTTTTTCTTTCTCTAATGTTTGCCTAAGCTGCCCTTTTGGGATTTTGACTTAGTGAGTTATGTTTTCATTCATTTAGATTTACGATTTTGTGCTCTATTTTTTGTCCAAGCTGCCCTTTCAAGTTTTCAACTTTATAGGCTACTTTATTTTTCTCACACCTTACATAATGTATATTTTTAGCCTGTCTACATTTGCTAGTTTGGTGAACTTATTCCCATTCATATCTAATAATTTTATTACACCACCTAAGTAGATCTATTTGACCACGTAGGGGCCTTCCCAATTCGGTTCAAATTTTCCTCAAGGATCTTAAGTTTATGTCTTGGCTACCTTCAATACCAAATTGGCAACCTTTATCATATTCATCTTAACCCTTTCGTTGAATGTTTGGGCCATTCTAGCTTAATATAATTAGATGTGACAAAAGGCTTATAGCGTTTTCTCATTTAACAAAGCTAATTGTTCAAATTTATTTCTCATCCACTGGTATTCAAGGATGTTGGACTAGGTTCATCAAACCTAAATCAAAGGCCTCTTTTGATCTTGACAATGAAAATTAAAAGGTACTAATGTCTTGTTCAAGTGTTGTTGCTATAGTTATTAAGTTAGGCTTTTATTGTAAGTTGGGTGGAAGTTTAAATCTCTAGCTTTGAGTAAGATATCTACATTCGTGATCCTCTAAATCGTGACTACGACCTCACAATAATGATGGATAAATTTGGGCTAGATGAATTCATAAAGGAAAACATAGTCGTGATAGAGCTAAGGGAGACTTAAATGACATATAGAGAGATTCACAATAGTGTTTGTGTCCAAAGTCACGACCACAAATTTTATAGCTGAAATGAGGGAACCGAGTCTACAACCATTACACGTCTGTCCAAGGCCACTATTGGAATATCAAAATTCATGAGGATGAAGCATTTGTCGCAATCATAACCCAAAAGAGTGTTCTCCTCACCAAATAGAAGGATTCACAATCCCTATCACATGTAAGAAGGATCTCAATCGCGACCATAAATTTTAGTTGTTTAGTCAAGCACAACTACTATATTTCTTATAACACTAATGGCACAAGGACATGTAGACTAGCCGTTAGACACAAAATAGGGTTCTTTATCACGATTTTAGTCTTTCCAGTGCAAATTAGAAAATTGCATTTGCGAAATGCTAGTCACAGTCCTGACTTCAGTCTGACAAACATATAATGCAAAATCTGGCTAGCTTACTTGAGAGATTTAGGCATAGCTTGTTTTTAATATATCTTTGGTGGTTGCTGCCTATAAATACTCCTAAAACATACATGAATGCAAGAGAATTTCATTAATTATAGCCAAACTCTTGCAAATTTGCTTCACAACTTTTTATTCTTTGATTGTCAGTTCTTGTTGTTTGGTGTAAGCATTAAACACCATTGTAATTAGGTTGAGAGTTAGCCTAGCTATCAAAACTCTTGTTATATGTTAAAGTATGAGCCTGTGTAAAACACTTGAGTGAGGTTTTATGTGACCTTTGAAACATAAATTGTGGGGTTGTGTCTGAGCCATAAAAACACATTGTACAAGTTTGGTGTGAGCTTGCAAACACCATTTTAAGTTGAGTGAAGCATCTAATTAGGAAGAATTGGAGAGTGGACATAGGGTTTGTTAACATTCAAACTGTTATAAATATCTTATGTTCATTGTTTGTACTTTTTCTCAATTCTCTAAACATCTCACCTTCCCTCTAAATATTTTTTTAGTTTCCTACCAATTCTACCCCCGTTCTTGGTGCTTAAGGGCCAACAAGTGGTATCAAAGCTAAGTCTCATTTCAAGGCTTAATTGCATAAGAAAAGAAAAGATCATGGCACAATAAGGAATCCATACCTATCTCAATCAATATTTTGATGGATCCAACTATACTCATTAGAAGTATAGGATGAAAATATACTTGGACAACGATATGGTGGATCTTTGGGGCATCATAGCAAAAGAGTGAAAGCCACCTACAAAGGTGGTGGATGGAAGTGAAGAATTGATCCCAAAAAAAGAATGGGTTAAAGCTCATAAGAGATCTAATAGAAGGAACAAGAGAGCTATGGCAATCCTTTTTAGTTTTCTATCAAAAGAACAAATAGGAAGGGTCCAACATTGTGTCACAGCTCATGGGATATGGAGGGCCTTAGAAAACTACCATGAAGGCATTACATTAGTGATGTCCAATAGGCTAGAGATGTATGTGGCCAAATGGGAGTTGTTTATGATGAAGGAGAATGAATGCATCACAAATATGGTGAATAGGTTCCTTTCAATTATTACAAGCATGAAAAAATTAGAAAGGATTATCACCAATCATGAGGTAAACTAAAAAATTCTTAAATCTTTATCTATTAAGAAATTTAGTGCCACGATTTGTAGTCCAAAAGTCAAATTTAGAGATTGGAAAGGTGCAAACTAATGTTCTCATAAGCAAGCTTCTAGGTCATAAGCTAGTCTTGAAGAAGGATGAAGAAATGAAGAAGAGATCAGGGTAAGGAGGTAAAACAGACAAACAGAAAAGAAGACCTTGGCTCTTAAATCTTTATCAAAAGAAAAGAAATCAGAGGTTGTTTCAAGTGAGGAAGATAGTGACAAAGAGTAAGAAGCGCTAGCCATGCTTTCAAGAAGAATAAAGGAACTAATAAGAAGAAGAAAAGATAGAAGATACTTCAAGACAACAATTCCAAACCTTAAGGAAAGAATGGGTAAGGTTATATGTTATGAATGTGGCAAACAATGCCACATCAAGTATGACTGCACTAAATTAAAAAAGAAGAAGAAAAGGGACATGGAGAAAAAGAAGTGCTTCAAATCAACTTGGGATGACAACTTAAGTGAAGAGGATGAAGAGGAGGAAGTTGTAAACTAGTGCTTCGTGGCACAAGATGTCTCTTCAAAAGAGGTAAGCTCTTCACCCCATTCTTATGATGAATATGATGAATTAGATAATGTAGATGATGAGTTTTTAGAAGCTCTCACATTGAAATATGACAAATACAAGTCACAAATGAAATCTTACAAGAAAAAAATGCTCCAAACTAGAGGATGAATTTAAATCTTTGAACAATTTTTTAATTAAATTGAGGACTTCTAATAAAGAACTTACAAAATCTATTGAAGGTCTTTCTAAATCATCTTTTTCCCTAAACTCCTTGAGAAAGGAGAATGATTCTTTAAAGGGTAAAGTTATAGAACTTAGAAATTTCATCTCTAAGTTTCACAAGGTGAAGGAAGCATTGGATACACTTATTGTATCTCAAAGAAATCCTTTAGTTAGACATGTCTAGGTTTCAATGGAGTCTTTTCATCTACATCTTCACTCACAACCTTTATTAAAGCCTCAATACCTCAAACATCTAGTATTGAGGTCGTTGGAAAAAAAAAAAGTGCTCAAGGCATTTGCCACTATTGCCTAAGGGCAAAGGGAAGGCATATCGAGGTTCAAAGCCTATGCCAAATAAGGCTAATCATGCATATATTTACACTAAGAAACATGCTCACCCCAACACATATAGAAATTCACTTATACACCTAACCATTCATGCTCATGCTCACATTCATATCATCATGGTATGAGAAATACCCCTATTCATATCAAAGCCATGCATCAAAGGAAGACTCACAAGTCTAAACTCTAATGTCACTATTACATGAAGTTTGGTCAGAAAAATATTCATTGTTACATTAGAAAGGCTCACCTTAAATTAGAGAATCCTTCTAGGCCTAACCCACTAAGATCAAAGTATGCTTGGGTACCAAAATAAAAATGGTTTATTAGTGTTGTGTATGATTGTTTAGCAACCACTAATGAAGTGAATGATTGACATGTGGATAGTGGATGCTTAAAGTGCATAACAGGCAACAAAAAATCTATTCATGGTCTTGAAAGAAAAGGAAGGTGGCAATGTCATTTTGTAAACAATACCAATGGGTAAGGTAATTACATTGGCATTATTAGTAAGAATGGTTGTTCTATCATTAATGATGTTTTACTTGTAGATGGTTTACAACATAATTTACTTAGTGTAAGTAAATTATGTGATAAGGGTAATAAAGTCACATTTGACCCTAGAGAATGCTAAGTTACCACTTTGGTGGATAAAAAGGTAGTCTTTGAGGGTAGAAGAAAGGGAATACCTACCTAATTGACTTGATTCAATTTGGCTAACCAATCTTTCAAGTGTCTCGTGTCACTTAACAATGCAGCTTGGCTTTAGCATAGAAGACTTGGACATGCTGGTATGGAGCTCCTACAATGCTTATCAAAAGGGAAGCTAGTGGAAGGTCTTCCCAAGCTAAAATTCTTTAAAGACAAGACTTATGGACCATGCCAAATGAAAAAGCAACATCAATCTTCATTCAAAGCAAAGAATATTGTAAGCACATCTAGACCTTTTGAACTTATCCATATGGACTTGATAGGAGCTACTAGGAGTCCTAGTTTAGGTCAAAAATATTATGCACTTGTCCCAGTTAATGATTACTTAGGTATCCTTTCTAACTCATAAGCATGATACTTTTGATGCTTTTAAAGGTTTTTAAAAAAGAGTTCAAAATGAAAAGAGTTACTTCATTTCTTCTATAAGAAGTGACCATGGTAAAGAATTTCAAAATGAATCTTTTGAATCTTATTGCTTAGAGAATGAGATTTTCTATAACTTTTCAACTCCTAGAACACCACAATAAAATGGTGTCGTAGATAGCAAAAATAGAACACCAGTAGAGATGGCTAGAACTATGCTCAATGAGTATTCATTGCCTAATTACTTTTAGGTTGAAGCTATCAATACTTCTTTTTACATTACAAATCATGTTTTCAAAAGACCCATTCTTAATAAAACCTCTTATGAGCTTTGGAATGATAGAAAGCTTAAGTTGTCATACCTAAGAGTGTTTAAATGCAAGTGCTATATCTCAAACACCAAGGATAATCTTAAAAAATTTGATTCAAAAACAAATGAAGAAGGGATCTTCCTAGGATATTTCACTTTTGGCAAAGCCTATAGGGTTTCCAATAAGAGTACCATGGTTTTTGAATAGTCATGGATATTGTGTTTGATGAATCTAGTAAACTTGATATTGAGAAAGGTTTTCTTATTGATAATCTTATAGGCGACTTTGCAAAAATTAGAGTTAGAGTCAACCACAAGAGAGATGGATACATACCATGATGAAGGCAAGTCATCAAGAGAAGAAAAGGAACCTCAACATCAATAAGTGGAAACCTTAAATCAAGATCTTCCCAAGGACTAGAGATTCTCCATACATCACCCAAAGGACCTAATCATTGGTGATACCTCCAAGGTTATAAGTACTAGATCTCAACTCAATTCTTTATATAATAATCTTGCATTTGGTTTTTAAATTGAGCCAAAATCTATTGATGAAGCTCTTGATGATGAGACTTGGGTATGGAAGAGGAGCTTAACTAGGTTGAAAGAAATAATGTATGGGAACTTTTCCCTAGGCCTAAGGAATACCTTATTGTAGGATGTAAGTGGATGTTTAGGAATAAGTTAGATGAACAAGGTTTCATCACTAGAAACAAGGCTAGATTGGTTGCTAAGGGATATAACCAAAAGGAAGGCATTGATTATGATGAAGCCTATGCCTTCATAGCAAGATTAGAGGCCATTAGGATTCTTTTAGCATATGCATGTCACATGAGTTTCAAACTTTTCTAAATGGATGTTAAAAGTGCATTTTTGAATGGTCTTATTAAGGAGAAAGTTTATGTTAAACAACCTCTTGGTTTTGAAGTTTATGTTGAACAACCTTTTAGTTTTGCATCTCATATCTTTCCAAATTATGTTTTTAAATTGAATAGAACCTTCTATGGTTTAAAACAAACTCTATGAGCTTGGTACAAAAGGCTTAATTCATTTCTATTGCAAAATGATTTTGAAAAGGGGAAGGTTGACACTACTTTATTTTTTAAAATGCACAATCATGATATACTCATTATGCAAATATATGTTGATGATATCATATTTAGTGTTACAAATGAATCTCTTTATAAGGATTTTGCTAAGTGTATGACAATAGAATTTGAGATAAGCATGATGGGAAAGCTTAAATTCTTTCTTAGCCTACAAGTCAAGCAAATTAAAGAAGGGATTTTCATCAACCAAACCAAATACATAAAATATATACTCAAGAAATTTGGCATGGAATGATGCAAAGTAGTAAAGACACCAATGAGTGCTACCATCAAACTAGACAATGATGAATCAGGTAAGTCCATTGATGAGAAAAGATATTGAGGAATGATTGGTTCTTTACTCTATCTTTCTACTTCTCGGCCTAATATCATGTTTATTATATGCTTATATGCTAGATTCAATCTCACCTTAAAGAATTGCATTTTAATGCTGTTAAAAGGATTTTTAAATATTTACGTGGCACATTACATTTAGGTTTATGGTATCCTAGAGATTCATTATTTAGTCTTATATGTTATTTGAATACAGATTATCCTAGTATTCTTCTAAATAGAAAGAGCACATCTGAAACTTGTCAATTTATAGGAAGATGCTTAGTGTCTTGGTTTAGTAAGAAGCAAGTTTCAGTTGCCTTATCCACTGCTGAAGCAGAATATATGGTTGTGGGTTATTGTTGCACCTATGTTCTTTAAATGAAACAACAATTAAAAGATTATGGCAAAGTTGTTTATCACATCCCCATCAAATTTGACAACACTAGTGTAATAAATCTTTCAAAGAATCTCATCCAACACTCTAGGAGTAAACATATAGACATTAGGCATCATTTTCTTAGAGATCATATCCAAAATGGTGATATAGTGTTGAAATTTATTTACACTAACCATCACCTTGTGGACATTTTCATAATACATCTCAATGAAGAAAGGATCAACTTCATTAAGAGAGAGTTGCGAATGTTTGATGGAAGTTCCCTGGAGTGAAAATTGGATCTTTTATAATAGTCTATGTTTGGTGTATTATTGTGAATGATTATTTGTTATATTTGATGAATATGTAAGCATACTCATTAGATGCCTTAATTCATTATGCAAGTGTGCCAGTCTATGTTAATTTACATGAATTAAGAATCAATATATTAAGTGGATCACATCTTAGAAGGTCAAATCTTATCCTTTCTTGTTTACTACCTTTCTTGCATTGTAATTTGCAGTTGCTACTTTTTCTTTCACGGTTATGATTTACATGTAATTCTCAATTAGTCTATCACCCATCATTTCACAATCGCTATTTTTAATCTCTGCTATAAATTTTTTCAAAATTTAAAATTTTTTACCATTGACCCTTTTGGTTTTCAAGAAATTTTTGTCCATTACTTATATATTTTGTAGTTAGCAATTATGGCTTGTAGTTCACAGTTGTGAATTTGAGTAACTGTCAAACATTAACTATTTTAACTGCCAACCGATGGCACCCCCTCACTAAGTGCAAATTTGACCATTTGTTACCCTTTTTACACCTTTTCTTAACTTATATAAACTATTGTAGCAGTGTCACATTTGCATGTTTACTTCATCCTTCTTAATTCTTACACCTTAAATCTTTTTCAAATCCTTTTTTATCTCTAGTGGCTTCCAAGAAAGCTTTCATAAAAGAAAAAGGGAAAGGCATAGCCTAACCTTCTGATCCTCCTACGCTTCACATGATGAAAGGGATCACCAAGGAAGAAAAGGATTGTTAACCAAATAAGATTCCCTCAACCTTTCTCCTTGAATCACTTGGAATCAAGGATGAAATCCATGCACCTCTAATTTGGGCTGAAATTAGTTCATCTTCTGAGACAAGCCTAATTAAGAAGAAATAGTGTGTGAATTCATGTGTATGATGACTTTGAGTAGAAGAGCAGAATCGTGAGCAAGTGAATATGGGTTGATATTTAGGGCTTTTAGGATCCATTTTTTTTATTAATTTTGAACAACTCTTTAATATTTTCAATCTTCAAGTAGGTGATAACATTAATTTCATCATCTCCATGCTTGATATCATATACTTTGAGTTTTGGTCCGAAATTTCTATTGAGACCAAACATGACCCAAAAACCTCCTTAGCCAAATATATCTGAATCCTTCCCAACTGGCTTCGTCATCGTATTATCACCTTCTCTGTCAATGCAAAAGGTGACTGTAATGAGAAGGCCTCTCAAAAAGACCTACCCTTTCGATTTTACTTGTCTAATAATAAACCTATCCAAACTAGCTGATACCATATAAATCAATTGATTCACATAAGCACGAAGCCAAAAAGACGATTTCTTCTACCCTCTCATGTAACTGCTATATATCGTTATGTGAGTGCACTCAATGAGGAAAATGAAAAATTCCTCATAAAAAAAAAAACATGCCATCCCATAACTTTCTAGACTTGCCTTACCTTATAAATGCCAAAGCCATAAACCCTGATTCCTACACATACTTCTTGGGTTCATTTGGGGCTAAGAAGTTAGAAACTTCTCAAGCCTCGAAAAGGAAGAGGCTAGTCATTGAACAGAGTGCTCAATCCATTCCACTTGCCCAACCTAAGCCCAAAACCAAATCCTTTGCAATCTCTCTCTCCTCAATCAATAATAAACTAGACAAGGTTATGAGGATGATCAAGAGAATATTTCTTCTACTCTCCCATCTACATTATGATTTGGTAGATCTTCAGAAAAAAATGGGTACTACTCCTTTCCACCTCCCTGATTTTGAGGATTGGGAAGACACTCCTGAAGAAGAGGATGATCAAGAAGTTAAGGAAGGTGATGAAGCTCAAAGTGGAGGAGTGGATGAAGAAATTAATGACTTCGGAGATGATGACAGTTCTATAATATTCTAGCTTTTTTTAAAGCTTTTAGTGTTTTCTTTTGTTTCTTTATGTTCTTGTAAGTATGTGATCCCACAGTTCTTAATAAATGAAAGTGTTGTTCCTCTTTTCAATTGTTGTTTCTCATCTTGTGCGATTGTTTTATACTTGTTTCATATACTTATTTATTCTATTTCATTATTCTATCTCAATTTATGCTTCATCCATTTGACACCCAAACACCTTTACTTCAGTGTTTGAATTTTACTCTTTTTTTTTATCTTACCAAAGTGGGAGAGAAATAGTAGTAAAAGAATGTGCATGATATATCATTAGGGAAGTATAAGTTGAGGGGGAGCAATAGGTGCAATCTAATTCAAACATATAAATCTTTGACAAACTTATTTGATCAACAAGTTTTTCTATTTAAAATCATTAGCCATCTCAACTTTACATTCATGTAATTCAATTTCCTTAAGTAAAATCAATATAGGTTGTCAAAATAAAAAAGGAGGAGATTGTTAATCTAGGTTGGTCAAACATAAGTTAAAAGCCTCTTTTTATTTTGATAATGAAGATGGATAGGTGATAATGTCTTGTTTAAGTGTTGTTCTTGCATTTTTTTTAAGTTAGGTTTTCATTGAAAGTTGGACGGAAGTCCAAATCTCTAGCTTTGAGTAAGATATCCACAGTCACAGTCAAGATCCTCTAAGTCACAACTGCGACCTTACAAAAAGAATGGATAAATTTGGGCCAGATGAATTCATAGGGGAAATCACGACTGCGATTGAGCCAAGAGAGACTTTAATGACACACAGAAAGATTCATAGTGGTGTTCACGTCTAAAGTTGCTATCACGAATTTCATAGCTGAAAGGAGGGATTTGAGTATGCAACCATAACACGCTATGTGTCTAAGGCAATCTTTGGAATATCAAAATTTGTGAGGGTGAAGCACCTATTGTGACCATGGCCCAAGAGAGTGTTCTCCTCACCAAACAAAAGTATTTATTATCCCTTTTACACCTAAGAAAGATCTCAATCATGACTGCGACTTTTGGTTGTTTAGTCAAACACAACGATTATATTTCTTAGAGCACCGATGACACAAGGACACGTGGACTAGCTGTTAGACACAAAATAAGGTTCTCTACCATGATTCAGTCGACCCAGTGCAAATTAGAAAATTATGACTGCAAAATACTAGGCGCAACCATGACTTCGGTTTGATAGGTATTTAATGAAAAATTTGCCTAGCTTTTAGCTTAGAGATTTAGTCATAGTATGTTAGTAATGTCTCTTTGGTTGTTATTGCCTATAAATACTCTACCAAACAGACATGAATATAAGATAATTTCATTAATTATTGCTAACCTTTTATAAATTTGCTTCATAACTTCTTATTCTTTGATTGTGAGTTCTTATTGTTTGGTGTAAGCATTAAACACCATTGTAATTGGGTTAAGAGTTAGCCTAGCTATCAAAACTCTGGTTATAGGTTAAAGTGTAAGCCTATGTAAAACACTTGTGTGAGGTTTTTTGTAAACCTTGAAACACAATTGTAGGATTATGTGTGAGCCATAAAAACACATTGTATAAGTTTGGTGTGAGTTTGAAAACACAATTTTAAATTGAGTGAAACACCCATTTGTGAAGGATTGGGGAGTGAATGTAGGGTTTGTTAACACCCAAACCACTATAAATATCTTGTGTTCATTATTTGTGCTCTTTCTCCATTCTCTAAACACCTCATCTTCCCTCTATTTTTTTTTTAAAAATTTTCCTAACAATTCAGCACCCCTTCTTAGTAGTTAAAGGCCAACAAGGGACATTAGACTCAACCAACACTCGCAAGGACTTCACCTCTAACTCAATTAGCAATACTGCCTCTATCCCATACACCAAAGACTATGGTATCATTCTAGTCTTGTTGTAGTTCGATAACTCTACAAGGGATACAATAACATATCTAACTAGTTCTTGTACATTTTGATCGTCTTTATAAGATTGTTTTTTTTTTTTACATTCTTGTTAGTTGCCTCTACTACCCTATTAGCTTGCAGGCCATATGGTGACTACTTGTGGCTAGTTATTTAATACATTTCTAAGATTATCTTGACCTTGGCTAGATTATTATATATAACAATGTGACATGGTACACCATATCAACAAATGAGATTTTTTTTTATAAATTGAGCCATTTGTTTTGCCCCTAGCTTGTTGAAGGCTTTGGCCTCTACCTAATTCAAAAAGTAGTCTACTGCCACTACAATGTGCCTGTGCTTTTTATAAAAGCTAGTCTAATTTTCGTAATCAAGTCGATACCCTAAACTGCGAATGGCCAAGGTGAAGTCAGATTTTGTAATTTGGTCAGTAGTAAATGACTGAGGCTACCATGAAATTAGCATTATGATAACTTTGAACCATCTGAATACAGCCCCATCCATTGTGGTCCAAGTAGTATCCTAGCCTTAGAATTTTCCTTACTAATGCCTTTCCATTCATATGAGGGCCACAAACTCATGACTCTGCTTGTCTCAACCTCTGTTAAGCATCTCAAGTGAAACCAGCCAACTATCCTTTTATACATCATAACATCGTGGACTATAAATTATGACACCAATCTCTGAATTATCTCCTTATTTCTCCTTTTAGCCTTATCGGGGTATTAACCACTTTTTAGATAACTGGGAATGCCATAGTACCAAAGACAATTCTCCATTGACAATTGCACTACCTTTCTATTAACATGATATGACATCATAAATCTGAGTGTGATAAGGGCCTTTAATGGCATTATATTTGGTCCATCTCATATAAAAGTAAAGTCACTAGACTGTTTATCCATCACATTCTCTCTTTGTGGCAAGTGATGGAATATGATTTTTTAAAAATTTTGTGTTATCCTCTTCAAATTCTCCAAGTAAGGACCTAATCGTTCTTCCTTAATTCCTACTCATCCATCACCTAGGAGATAATGAATAATGAATCTTCAATCACTTTTGTGATTTTAACCCTCATTTGCATCAAAAGTTCCAGCCCAAGTGCATAACCTTCATACTTAACCATGTTGTTGGTCACCTTGAAATCTAACTTCATAGCTATAGGAAAGAGTTCCCCTTATAGTGATATCAAAATTACTCCTACATTGGCTCCCTTCTTATTTACCACCCTATCAAAATACATTCTCTAACCTAGTGGCCCGATCACACTTAATTCTTCATTAAGAAACTAGGGAAGTATCAATTCTCCCAATTTGAGTGGTTATTGTGCCAAATACTCTACAAATGCCTACCCTTTAATCACCTTCCTAGTCATATACTTGATATAAAACTCAATCAGTAGTACTAACCATTTAGCCAATCTTCTAGTTAGAGTGGGGGTCTCATGCAAGTATTTGACTGGGTCCAGCTTTAAGACTACCTTTACAAAATATGACTAGAATTAGTTTCTTAGCTTCTTTGTGGTCCATATTAATGTTAAACAAGTTTTCTTTATTTGATTATCCTTCTCTTCATAGGACAATAACTTCTTGCTAAGGTAATACATGGTGTGTTTGTTTCTCGTTTCATCTTCTTAGGCCAACATCATACCTATGACATTTTCCTCTATAGTTAGATACAATATTAATGGTCTTCTAAGTTTTGAGGGTTTCAACACTAGCAGGTTGGTCAAATACGCCTTTATCCTTTCAAAGACTAGTTGGTCCTTCCTCAACACCTTAAATATTGGTTCACAAATAGGGGTAAGTCTTGCTATGAACTTATTAATATATTGCAAATGACTTAAGAAACCTCAAACTTTCTTCTCTGTCTTAAGCATAGGTATGTCCTGAATAGCCTTCACCTTATCTAGATCCACTTCAATGCCTTTCTCACTTACCATATGTCCCAATAACTTATTGAAAGTGACCCCATACATGCACTTCTTGGGGTTCAACCTTTGATAGTACTGATGGACCCTCTTTATAAACTTCTTTAAGGCCTCAAAATCCCCTTTCCTTGTCTTAGACTTCACTAACATGTCATCCATATATACCTCTACCTCTTTATGGATTAAGTTATGAAATAAAGTTGTTGCCATCCATTAGTACATTGCCCCCGCATTATTTAACCCAAACGATATTAACTTATAGCAATATGTCTCCTATTATGTGATGAAAGCCATTTTCACCTTCTTTGTGATAGTCATGAGGATTTTATTATAGCTAGAAATCTCATCCATAAATGAGTACATAACATACGCTGTAATACTGTCTACATGTTGTAATACTGTCTACCAATACATCAATATGGGGTAACGGGAAGTCATCTCTCGAGTAAGCCTTATTCAATTCAATACTGGCACTATGTTCTTAGCCATTTTGGTTAGTCCACTATTTCTAGAAATTTGGCATTCAACTGCTTCTTCACTTTTTCTTTTACCAATTGAAACCATCTTGGCCTCATTCTTCAAAGTTTTTGTTTCACTAACCTTCTATGTGGGTAGGTCAAGATTTGATGTTTTACAATTCACTTGTCAACCCTTGACATGTCCTCATATATCCAAGCAAAGACCCTTTTGTATTTCTTGAAAAGTTGTTCAAATTCCTTCGCTCCTCTAATGTGACATTATTAACAATGAGCAAGATTTTTGAATCTTCCTATGTGCCAACATTAAATATAATAAAATACAACATAATTAATGTTAAATATGCTCATGAAATGATGCATACTATGCACACTACCATCAAGAAACACATCACATAAGTAAGCAAATTCATCATTCATTGCCTTAAACTTAGAAAGAAATATATCATCATATTTAAAAAGATTAAAAACAAGAACATCAACAATATTAGGAAAAACAGTTTTGTTTAAGCAAGTAGGCAAAAACTTCTTCCATTGCAGTCTTCTCCCCTTCGACTTTTCCCTCTTTACTAGTTGTAACATTGATATCATCAGAATGTTCAAAGTCCTTCAATTTCTCTTCTTTAATGTCAACCATACCCTTCACTGCCCCTTCAAAGTCTTATCTCATTTGGTCATCCCCTAACTCATTCTTCAAAAAGCACTTCTAAAGGGTTACTCCATCTATCTCAACTTAATCTTGTGCCTATTTGCCATCACCCATGTCCTTGATAAAACTCACAATCATGTTTTCAATATCTACTAGAGTTAATTTGGTGTATGTACGCTCAATGAAATTGCACAACCCAATGTATCCCCATTCTAGATCCACAGAAGAGGCACATTGATTAGTAATCTCATATTTCTCCTTCATGGAATCAATACTTGTAGCCTATAAGCACTATTTCAAGAAGTATTGCTCTCCTTCTTCCCCTAATAGCTTTGTCCTATCAGTCCAAGGCCACTTAGTTTGAAGGTCATACAAGACCATAGATTGTCCCCACTTTTGGTTATCTTATGTTCCCATAACTTGCTTACCTTTCTTCTTCTCATCCTCATCATTTGATGAATCTCTATAATTCTAGTAGCCTATTTCACCGAGCTCTATCTAGAAAAAGGCCTTCTCAGGTTCATTTATGCCATCACCTGATGACTTCTCATTCTCAATAGCCTCTTGCTTATCCTTACCAACAACTTCCTGTTCACTCATAAAGAAATCAGACAATAACCCACAAGGATCCCTTATTTTCAATTTTAATACTTTACCACGGTACCCTAGTTCTTTCCTCATAGTCTAAGTATGAATATGTGGAAACTTTAGTGTATTGGTAGAATTCTTTCTTAACCTCTGACCGAGTAAAAAGTTCATGTTCTTCATAACACTTATCACTTTAGGATCAACCCACTTATTAGTGATTCCTATAACCTGAAACCTTTAAGGTGCAAAACAACTATACTTAGTGCTTACACAATCACCCCAACATATGCACAAATGGCCATAATCTCCCCTTTATAAGGAATCTTAACTTTTTGATGAACATGGAAGGTACACCACCTAATGGATGATACCACTGTCTTCCTAACAAAAGTAAGAAGGGGGTAGGTATGGCTAATATTGTAAACTCCATCACTATCTCTGTGATCCTGTTTTAACTAGGGTTTTGAACACATCCGAAGTTTGCCTCCTACTATCATCATAGGTTCAAATGATAATGCCAAAAGCTTCTAAATCTTTCTCAAGCAATCTAAACTTGTGTAGCAACTTCAACGGTCAAATGTTAATCTTGAACCCATCGTCAACCATCAGACACAAAGTGTGTTTTCCTTTCACCTTGGTGCTAATGAATAAAGCCATATTATGGTCCCTCTCTTTTGGTGACAAGTCTTCATCCAAAAAGGTGATCTTTCTTTTATGGGTGACCAGAGAAACAACATCTTTCAGAGTGGCTTCACTAGAAATGATCAAGCTGGACAAAGGTTCAATAGTAGCCGTTTTATGTTCATAGAAAGTAATGAGAAATTCCCATACACTAATTTGAGTGAACATCTTCATCTATTTTATAATAGGGTTGTCATCCTCCTTTTCTTTCATAACAAGTTCATCTGACTTCTTCTCAACTTTTGGTTCCTTATAAGCCACCTTATCAGGCTACTATTTCCCACATAGGGTTACATGGTTCTCTTACTCCCCCCCATTTTCTTCACGACTTTCCTCTCATGGCTTGATCATCCTTTCACTCTTGCTTATCTATTTTCTCATTTGAACTTTCCCATGGGTTGATAATGTAAACCATAATAACAAGATCTTTTGGTACTCTTCCAAAAGTAATCATAAAAACCTCTACAAATACCCTAAAATCTATCATAAATATCCTTTGACTAAAAGGTGAACATTATGATAGTTCAAGAAAAGATTTCCACTTATGATTGATCTCTTCGAGTTTGATGGTATAATCATCTTATTATCAATGAGGTTTTGAATCTTATGCCTCAACTTGTAATAGTCATCAGTTTTGTGCCCTATTCCTTGATGAAAGGCATAATAGGCATTAGCACCATATCCCCTAGGTAGTGGATTGGGGGGCAGCCTCAGTGCTTGGAGCTTTAATACCTATTTCTTTTGTAACTTCTCAAATGGGTTATAAAGGGGCATACCTAAATCTATAAACTATCTCAAAGCCCTAATGACATTTACATCAACCATCTTAACCCTTTTAGCTTGAGGTTGCCAAGGGCACTTCTTTTTCCCCCACATTGTCTTCTTGACTCAAAATCCAACTCCTCAACTTGTGAACTAGCCTCTCTAAGGTCTTCAAAATTCCTTAACAAAATACCCCTAATTTTGGTACCGGTACTGGGTAACGCCCCTCTAATAATCATGTAAACTTGTTTTCTCTTAGTGGGCTTAGTACTGGTTTTATAGGCCATCTTCTTCCACCTCCTTATGTATTCATTGAAGCTTTCACTAGCCTTTTGCTTTAAAGACTTTAAATCCTACAATGTGACTATAACATCCCTATCCACATTTATTGGCATTATCATATGAACATATTCATTGAATAAATGATATGAAATCCTATATGAACATTCACATTGAATAAATTATCATTTAGTCATGCGATTTGTAGAAGCATGACAATGACACTTGCACCGTTATATTTGGGACACTTGAACATATATGTAGTGCTTGCATAGTTGCATGGCAAATTGTTTTATGTTGTGTGCATGTTATATTATCATAAATAATGGTGTTTTAGAGCTTAATTAAAAGTATAAGGAGCATTTAGGGATTAAGAGATGGATGAAGGTGCTTAAGGAGTGAAGAAGAGGGACTAAAAGAGGAAAAGTGACCTTCCAACCAATGGAAATGAAGCATCATCATTTTATATTATTATAATAAGTTTATATCTGCTAATTAGGGCAGAATTGAGGGGTCATTCGGGAGGTATTGCAAAAAGAGAGTGAGAGAGAGCTAAAGAAGAAGAAGAAGAAGAAGAAGAAGAGAGGGAGAAGAGTGAGCTGCCTAAGGTTTTCTAATTCTAGGACAGTAGGTAAGTTAATTTATCTTCTTCTCAACTGAAATTAACCTCTCATGACATGTTAATCATGCATGGTTAGTGAGAATTATGGAGTAATCGAAGTAGAGCTCTTGGATAGAAGTTATAATCCAAGAGAACAAGAGCTGATTCTGTTGATTTTGCTGTTAAAGCAGAATTTTGTACCCACGATTTCATAATCCTAGAAGAGGAATTAGGGACAGTGATAAATATGAAATTTGTAGCTTTATGTCTCATATAAATTCCTATGAAACATTTTTTCTTGATTCTTCGTGTGTGAGGAGATATGACTCCTTCAGTAAGGATGGGTCACATACAAACCGAGATGATCTCAGTCTTCTGTTTTCTTATATTTTGATGGCTTTATGTTCTGATTTTGACAAAGTCAAAAACATGAAACTTGTAGCTTTATATCTCCTCTAAATACCTGTAACTCAGTTTTGATTTATTTTTTGTGTGGAAAGAGATATGGCTCATTGATTGGGACTGACTCTGTACCCAGATGAAACCCCACCTTTCTTTTGAATATGTTTTCCAAGAATTTGATGGCCATAGATTCATAATTTGATGATGGTCCAAACTTAAAAGTTGTATATTTATGTCTGATATACATTCTTGTGAAATATCATTGCCAAATCGAGCATAGTTGTTGAGATATGATCGCTTCATCATGACCGGTTGTCAACATGTTACCAACCTGCTCACCCTGAGATTGGTCCTTTGTTTTGGTAACCTTATAGACTGAATCAGACAATGAGTAAAATATGAAAAATGTTCCTTTATATGTTTTTAAACTGATGGCATATTATTATTGTAATTGGATTTGTACAATTTGAGATACACCCAAGAGTGTAAGAGCTGTTTAGACTGAGATGACACTGCAATTGGGCAACATTTAAAAATTCACCATATTTTGTGTGTGTCTGATATTGACCTGAAATTTGAATATGTTGTCTCATTATGTGTCTAGTTAGTTTGAAAAAAGAATCAAGTCATTTGGATCAGTATATCTAGATTTATTACTGTGAGAGTGTAGTGCGCTCAAGCTACCCTATTAGGAATATATGCATAAACACTAGGTCCTCTCGCATGGATCATACCATAATTGCATACCAAGCATTCATAATCATTTTGACATACTTATAACCATGTATGTATCAAATTCTAGGATCTTAAAACTTTAAGGAAGCCCTAGAGAGAGAACCAAGCCTACCGTAAAGGTCGGTAACATCAAAAGGTGAGTAAAAACCATAATTGGATTCAATGGGTGCATGTGATAATTGTATGATATGATTATGTTCTATTACATGTATATATGATTGAATTGTTACATGTTACATGAAAATATAAGTCAAGTGAGAATGATTGAAATGTTACATGTTACATGGGAATTATATGATTATGTTTTATTACATGTATATATGATTAAATTGTTACATGTTACATGGGAATACAGGCTAAGTGAGAATCAAATGCTCTTAACGATTACTTGGCATATCATTTGTGAATAAGCACTTGCACATGAAACTAAAAGGGCGTTGTGACCGACTTGTCAAACACTTGCAAATCACGTGGAAGATGGACCAATAGGTCCCAAATCATATGTCAAATGAATTACAGAAAGATGGACCAATAGGTCCCAAATCATATGTTACATGAATCACATGAATATCTCGGAAGCAATGTTTGCCTTGCACGGTCATGACAAAAACAAAGCTATTGTATTTGCACTTGCATAGTCAATTGTTATACTTGCAATGTATCTTGATGATATTTGATTATGGATTATGCCATGAGAATTTGATTATTGTTTTTATTCACAAAGTTGCGACTCACCAAATCGCAATTTTTTTTAGATACTGAAGAATAGGAATTGGACACTTTGGCGCTTTGAGTTTTACATTGAGACACATGGACCACATGTCATCAGCTGAATCCCAACTCTCTCTCTCCATGTGTCATATACATATATGTACATCAAATACATGTTGGATTGTGTGTGTAGGATGGATAAAACCTTTATGTATATGTATTTTAGACATGAATGATATGAGTTTTGTAAAACGAATATGGCTGTTACAATTATTGGTATCAGAGCAATATGAGTTCTGTCAAATGAAAAAGGTTGTTACATAAGATTCATTAAGTCCCATTAGAAACTACATCACCTTCCCTTTCTCCTTTCTAACCATAATCTTCTTCAACATGTCACATGAACATGTGATGGGTTCCTGATAATATCCAAATTCATCCTAAAGTCCCTTAAGTTTGGTGTACTAAGCAGAGAAGGATAGGGATCCTTGGCAATATTTCACAATTTTTTATCAAATTTAATAGATTCTTGATTTGTCTCCTTGAGCAAATTTGTCATGGAGGTCGCTCGAAATTGTTATTGTTGTTGTATCCAAGAAGATCATACTACGTGCTATGTCAGGCTAAATGGAATGGAGGATCCAAGATATAACCAGATCATTACAACATTGCCACAATTGAAATCTCACATCAGTTGCTAGCAAGCTTTCTATAGATCTGTTGATGAGGCCAAGCTTATTCTTAGTGCTAAGGCTGAGACGCATAATGCGACTCCATTCTTCGTAATTACATCCATCCAATGGTGTGTTAACTAGGATAAAGGCCCGGTGTGTCTGAATGATGTAAGACTAGATGATCAAGTAATGTAGTACCCTTTTCCTCCATGCCTTTGATATGAGTTTCTGTATTGTTTGCTCAGGATTTTCAACCATGTCATCCATATTGGTTGGTGTGATAATGTATGGGTTATGTTAGTGGCAGAAGGTGTTTGGCTAGAGGCACTAGGATTGATGCTCTGATACCATGAACAAATTGAAATAAAAAAAAATGTCTGTTTTTTTATATATCTTATGTTTGTACAATCTTATCAATATATAGAAAAAATTGTAGAGCTATTATGAGCTATTTTTGGAATACAATTATGCACAATATTATGATCCTACATTCACTCTATTCCAATTGCTAATTAAATACAAAGAATTTAATTTGGCTGAATTTGATTTTATTATTCTTTTAAAAATATTTTTAACAGAAATAATAGTTTTATAAATATTTGTGTCTATATTATATATCCTACATCATATATATATATATATA
>CATIWR010094039.1:0-17213 GCA_949677035.1 Omphalea diandra | reverse complement strand
CATGTGCAAGTGCTCATTCACAAATGGTATACCAAGTAATCATTAAGAGCATATGATTCTCACTTGACTTGTATTCACATGTAAAATGTAACAATTCAATCATATATACATGTAATAGAACATAATCATATTATAAAGCTATCGCACGCACACATTAAATCTAATTATGGTTTTTACTCACCTTTTGATGTGACCAACTTTTATGGTAGGTTTGGTTCTGTCTCTAGGTCTTCCTCAAAGTTTTGAGATCCTAATATTTGATACATACATGGTTATAAGTATGTCAAAATGATTATGAATGCTTGGTATGCAACTATGGCATGATTCATACAAGTGGACCTAGTGTTTATGCATATTTTCCTTATACGGTAGCCTGAGCTTGGTACACTCTCACCGTAATAACTGTAGATATACTTATCCCAATGACTTGATTCTTTTTTTGAACAAATTAGACACATAATGATACAATATAGTCAAATTTTAGGCCAATATCATACACACAAAAAATGTGGTGAATTTTTAAATTTTTCCCTATTGCAATGTCATCTCAGTTGGAGTAGGTCTTACATTCTTGGGTGTATCTAAAATTGTACAAATCCAATTGCAATAATAATTTACAATAAGTTACAAAACATATAAAGGAACATTTTTTATGTTTTACTTATTGTCTAATTCAGTATATAAAATCACCAAAATAAAAAACCAATCTCAGGGTGAGCAAGTTTGTAACATATTGACAAATAGTCATGATGAAGGGACAATATCTCAACAACCATGTTGTATTTGGCAAAACTATTTCATAGGTATGTAGATAAGACATAAATATACAACTTTGAAGTTTAGACTATCATCAAATTTTGAATCTATGGCCATCAAATTCTTGGAAAACAGAATTAAAAGAAAGGTAGGGTTTCATTCAAATAGAGGGTCAGTCCCAATCAATGAGCCATATCTTTTTCCACACAGCAAATCAATCAAAACTGATTTACAAGTATTTAGAGGGGATATAGCCCTATAAGTTTTGTGTTTTATACTTTGTCAAAATCAGAACATAAGGCCATCAAAATATAAGAAAATAGAAAGACTGAGGTGATTTCGGTTGGTTGTGAACCAGCTCTAATGAAGTAGCCATAACTCCTCGCACACACCAAATCAGGAAAAGTTTTTTCATATGAACTTATATGGGATATAAGGCTACAACTTTCATGTCTTGCACTTTCCCTAGTTCCTCTTCTAGGATTATGAAATTATGGGTACAAAATCCTGCTCTAACAGTAAAATCCAACACAATCACCTCTTGTTCTCTTGAATTTCAACTTCTATTCCAGAGCTCTACCTTAATTACTCCATAATTCTCACTAACAATGCATGATTAACATGTCATGAGAGGTTAATTTCATATGATAAGAAGATAAATTAACTTACCTATTGTCTCAGAATTAGAAAACCTTAGGACTCTTTCCTAGGCAGCTCACACTTCTTCCTCTATTTCTTCTTCTTCTTCTTCTTCTTCCTTTCTTTCTTTCTTCCTTATCTCTTTCTTTCTCCTATTGTACCTCACATCTAAGCCCTTAATTCTGATCCTAAATGGTAAAAAATTCCACTTGTAAGGCTTGCAACAAGACAAAATCATGGTTTCCTCTTTTAGTCCCTCTTCTTCACTCCTTAAGCACCTCCATTCATCTCCTAATTCCTAGATACTCCTTACACTTTAAAACAAGTGCTATAACACCATTATTTATGATGCTATAACAAGCACACAACATAAAACAATTTTTCATGCAACTATACAAACACTACATATATGTTCAAGTGTCCTAAATGCAATAATGCATGTGTCATCATCGTGCTTATCCAATTCACGTATCTAAATGATCATTTATCCAATGCATATGTTCATATGGGATTTCATATCATTTATGCAATTAATATATTCATATGATAATGCCAAAGAATATAGATAGGGATGTTACATTTCTTCCCCTCTTATAAAGAATTTTGTCCTCGAAATTCAATACCTGTAAATAAATGTGGATATTGTCATTTCATGTTCTCTTTGGTTTTCCATGTAGCCTTTTCTTGTGAGTGCTTTCTCTATGATACTGTAACCAAAGGGATTTCTCAATTTTATAATTGTTTTGTCTTATAACTAATGATTTCCATTGGTTCTTCAACGTAACTTACATCATCTACAATTGTTATTACTGGATCCCTAAGTATATGTGTAGGATAATATCGATACTTCCTGAGCATACTCATATGGAATACATCATAAATCTAAGCCATCTCTGGTGGTAATGCTAGCCTATAAGCCAATGGGTCAATTCTTTCTAAGATCTCATATGGTCTTGTGTATCGAGGACTCAATTTCCCCTTCTTGCCAAATCGAATTATTCCTTTCCATGGTGAAACACGAAGGAACACTTTGTCTCCCACCTCATATTCCATTTCTCTTTTGTGTTGGTCTGCATAGCTCTTTTGCCTGTCTTATGCTACTTTAAGTTTGTTCTTGATTACCTTCACCTTGTCTATAGTGTCTTGTACTAGTTCTGGCCCTTCTAAAACACGTATCTCCTCTTCATCCCAATAGATTGGATTTTGACATTTTCTTCCATATAGTGCTTCATATGGTGCCATCTGTATATTGCTATAATAATGGTTATTATAAGCAAATTCAATCAAGGCAATATATTCATCCCATGCACCTTTGAACTTTATCACATAATCTCGAAGCACGTCTTTAAGTGTCTAAATTGTCCTTTCTACTTGTCCATCTATCTGAGGATGAAAAGCAGTATTAAAACTCAACTTGGTACCCAAAGTCTATTGCAAACTGACCCAAAATTGAGATGTAAATCTTGGATCTCTATCTGATACAGTGGACACTGGAATGCCATGTAATCTGACAATTTCATCCATATATTTCTTGGCTAAGTGCTTAAGTGAACTACCCCACCGAATAGGCAAAAAGTGAGCTGACTTAGTTAGTCTACCAATGATCACCCATATAGCATCATTCTTCTTCAAAGTCCTCAGTACCCCATATACAAAGTCCATGGTTATTCTTTACCATTTCCATATTGGAATCGTCAATGGTTTCAATTTTCTAGCTAGGGCTTGATGTTCCATTTTGATCTACTGACAAGTCAAACATGTTAAAACATATGCTGCTACATCTTTCTTCATTTTAGGCCACCAAAAATGAGATCGCAAGGTATTATACATTTTCGTCATTTCTGGATGCATGGCATATGGAGCATTATGTGCTTCTTTTAGGATTTCTCTTTGCAAGTTGTCAACATTAGGCACACAAATACGGGAACCCAACATCAAGGCATCATTTCGAATATCAAAATCATCATGTCTCCCCTGTTTTACCATTTCAATCATTCTATGTAACTTTCAATCCTTGCCCTGTGCTTCTTTAATTCGATCATGCAACATTAGTCTCACTTGAAAAGTAGCAATCAATGCCTCATTCTTTTGTTTGTTTATTTCTATATTCATAGCTCATAATTGAACTAAATAAGACAATGGAAATACTTATAAATGAGCTGCACCAGTTCTTGATTTCCTGCTCAAAGCATCAACAACCACATTTGCCTTCCTTGGGTGATACTCAATTGTACAATCATAATCTTTTAGTAGTTCTAACCACTGCCTCTGTTTCATATTTAATTCTTTTTGGCTCATCAAATACTTCAAGCTCTTGTGATCTGTAAATATTTGAAAAGTTTCTCCGTATAAGTAATATCTCCATATTTTCAAAGTAAACACAATGGCAGCAAGTTCTAGGTCATTTACTGGATAAGATAATTCATAGGGTTTTAATTGTCTAGATGCATATGCAATTATCTTACCATGCCGCATTAGAACACATCCCAAACCTTGATGAGAAGCATCACTATATACTATAAATCCTCCATTACCAGTAGGAATGGCTAACACTAAAGCTAATGTTAATCTATCTTTTAATTCATCAAAACTCTCTCGACATGCTTTAGACCACTAAAATGGTACATTTTTCTGAAGTAACTTAGTCAAAGAAGCAGCTATAAGTGAAAATCCCTCAACAAATCGACGATAATACCCAACTAGTCCTAAGAAACTTCAAGCTTCTGCAACATTATTTTAGGTTTCCCATTTTACTATTGCTTCAATTTTGTTTGGATCCACCTCTATGCCTTTTTCAGAAACTATATGTCCTAAAAATACCACATGGTCAATCTAGAACTCGCACTTCTTTAATTTAGTAAATAGTCTTTTTTCTCTCAAAATTTGCAACACAATCCTTAAATGTTGTTCATGCTCGTCTCTACTCATTGAATACACCAGTATGTTATCAATGAACACAATTACAAATTTGTCTAAGTAAAGATGGAGCACTTTGTTCATAAGAGCTATAAATGCTGCTGGTGCATTAGTCAAACCAAATGACATCACCAAAAATTCATAATGCCCATACCTGGTTCAAAAAGATGTCTTTGGTACATCTGAGTTTGAAATTTTGAGCTAACAATATCTTGATTTTATGTCAATTTTAGAAAACACCCGTGCTCTTTGTAATTGGTCAAACAGATCAACTATCCTTGGTGAAGGATACTTATTCTTCATAGTGACCCGATTTAACTGCCTGTAATTAATACACAGCCTCATTATCCCGTCTTTCTTTTTAACGAATAATATTGGAGCACCCCATGGTGACACACTAGGTCCGATGAATCCCTTTTCAAGTAGTTCCTGCAATTGAGTCTTTAATTCTCTCAACTCAGCTGGAGCCATCCTATAAGGTGGTATGGATATCGATGCAGTTCCTAGTACTAACTCAATTGTGAATTCTATCTCCCTATCAGGTGGAAAACTAGGTAAGTTAGTTATGAACACATCTAGAAACTCATTCACCACGAAAATGTTCTCAAGTAATTCATTTGTTAACCTTGTGTCTACCACATGTGCCAAATAAGCCTCAAACCACTTTTAATCATGCGAAAAGTCTTAATAGCAGAAACTAGTCATGCAGGTACAATTTTCCTTTCCCCACAAAACACAACCCTTGTATGATTTGAAGATTCTAGAATAACTTCCTTAGTAAAACAATTCACTATTGCATGATATTTGGACAACCAATCCATACCTAGTATCACATCAAATTCACGTAGTGGCAATAATACTAGATCAGCATTCAACTCAACGTCATCAATGTGAATTACACAATCACAACATACCTTATCCACAATCATCACATCTCTCAAAGGAGTACTAACACATAGATCAAAACCTAAAGGTTGATGCTTACTACATAATTGTGATGCCATGTTCAATGAAATAAATGAATGTATGGAGCCAGGATCAATTAATGCATTAACTTCTAAATCATGGAGAAAAAGTTTACCAATGATTACTTCTGGAGCAGCAACAACTTCTTGCCTAGTCATGGCAAATACTCTAGCCTGTGTCGGGGATCTAGAACTCTGACCTTCTGATCTACTCATACCTTGGCCAATTGTGGTTGTTCGACCTCTGCCTCTGCCTCTACCAAATGATACTCCAACTCCACTTGCCTTTGAAACTTCAACTGTAGGCTCTGATGTAGCTTTGCCTCTGCCTTTGCCTCTCTCTGACATTCTAGATTTTTCAAGATAACCTCTAAGCATATGATTAAGAGACCCACAAAAGTAGCACCCCCAGTAAATTTTCTACATTCACCCATATGTTGCCTGCCATAATGTACACATGAGGATCATTGTTGCATAACTTGACCTTGACCTCTACCTACATAAGATGAAAGTCCTAATCCTCTGCCTCTATAGCTAGAGTAACCACCCCTAGCACTGGATTGTGATGGCATATAATCTCCATATTTACCTTTCTTTCTGTTAAAATCTCCCATAAACTCAGTAGGCCCTCTTTTTACTCGTTGCTTCATCCTTTCTTTTTCTAATCTTTCCACCCTGATTGCAGCACCTTTTAATTTGGTATAACTTTCAAGATCTATAATTGTGATCTTTCTTCTGATCTCATATCTCATTCCCTCTTCAAATTTTGACATTTGTCTTTATCAGTGACTACCATAAAGGACGCATAATGAGATAATTGATTGAATTTTATCTCATATTCAGCTATAGTCATCTGCCCCTAATTTAGGTTCAAAAACTCTCTTCTTTTATAATCTTTATATGCTTATGGCATGTAATTGTTATTGAACTCACAAAGAAAGTCATCCCATGTAAGCACTAGAGGTTGGGCATCACTCCCTGGAATGGTTTCCCACCAATCGTATGCATCCCCCTATAATAGCGATACTGCATAATCAAATTTTCTTTCAGTGTGCATTTCATTAAGTTCAAAACTCTTTGTGTTCTTTTTAGCCATGTCTCTGCCTCTGATGGATCTGTGGTACCCCTAAAGTCAACTGCACCCAATTTTCTTAATTTATCATACCTTCTCTCTCTTTGAATTTCTTACATTATTGGTTCACCAATTCTATATTGTGGTTGACTATGAGATATATGTTGTGCATGAGAATGTGTAGGAGATCTAATTCTGTCAATAAGTTGATTATGAGATATGTGTTGTGCATGAGAATGTGTAGGAGATCTAATTTTATCAATAGGTTGATCTCTTAATGGTTGGCATGACGCTTCTATGGAATGCAAATCGGCTAACTCCTCTCTCCTTAGTGAGCCATGGGTACTACCATGAATACCTTTTGCTAATGCCCTATAGACATATAAGACTATGTCATATGATAATGCAAAATAGTGCAAAAGTCATGTCATGTTCAAATGTATGTCCCTATGGAACCTATCCCCACTCTAATACCAAAAACTGTAACGACCAATTTTATTTACAAAACTCAGCATTCATGTTCAAAATACATATGCATAAAGGTTTTATTCATTATACATACACACTCAAACATGTATTTAATTTACATATATGTTAACTAATGTTCAAGACTAGCGACTATAAACTAGTTCCTATCTAGATGTATGTACATGACATAAGGAGAGAGAGAGTTGGAATTCAGCCGACAACCTGTGGTCTATGTGTCTCAATGCAAAACTCTAAGCACCAAAGTGTTCAATCCCTATTCTTCGGTATTTAAAAAATATAATTGCGATTTGGTAAGTCGCGACTCAATGAATAAAAAAAATATCCAGATTCTTATGTCAAAACCAACATTCAAATATCATTAGGATACATTACAAGTATAACATTTGACTATGCAAGTGCAAGTGCAATAGATTAATTTTTATCGTGACCATGCAAGGCAAACACAGCTCCCAAAAATTCATGCGATTCAAGTAACATTTGAGTTTGCTCACCATCATATAATAAGTGATTCATTTGATCAATAACATGTGCCAATGGGACTTATTGGTCCATCTTCCATGTGAGTTGCAAGTGTTTGACAAACCGGTCACAACACCCTTTTAGTTCCATGTGCAAGTACTCATTCACAAATGGTATACTAAGTAATCATTAAGAGCATATGATTCTCACTTGACTTGTATTCACATGTAAAATGTAATAATTCAATCATATATATATATATATATATATATATATATATCATACGCACACATTGAATCTAATAATGGTTTTTACTCACCTTTTGATGTGACAAACCTTTTTGCTAGGTTTGGTTCTCTCTCTAGGGCTTCCTCAAAGTTTTGAGATCCTAAAATTTGATACATACATGGTTATAAGTATGTCAAAACGATTATGAATGCTTAGTGTGCAACTCTGGCGTGATTCATGCAAGTGGACCTAGTGTTTATGCATATTTTCCTTATATGGCAGCCTAGCTTGATACACTCTCACAATAATAACTATAGATATAACTATCCAAATGACTTTATTCTTTTTTAAAAAACAAACTAGACACATAATGATACGTCATATTCAAATTTTAGGCCAATATCAGATACACAAAAAATATGGTGAATTTTTAAATTTTTCCCTATTACAATGTCATCTCAATCTGAGTAGGTCTTATATTCTTAGGTGTAACTCAAATTGTACAAATCCAATTACAATAATAATCTACCATCAGTTACAAAACATATAGAGGAACATTTTTCATATTTTACTCATTGTCTAATTCAGTCTATAAGGTCACCAAAGAAAAGACCAATCTCAGGGTGAGCAAGTTTGTAACATGTTGAAAAATAGTCATGATGAAGAGACAATATCTCAACAACCATACCGTATTTGGCAAAAATATTTTGTAGGCATGTAGATCAGACATAAATATACAACTTACAAGTTTGGACCATCATCAAATTCTAAATTTATCGCCATCAAATTCTTGGATAGAATTAAAAGAAAGGTGGGGTTTCATCCGGGTACAGGGTCAGTCTCAATCAATGAGCCATATCTCTTTCCACACAACAAATCAATCAAAACTACTTTACAGGTCTTTATAGGGGATAGAAACCTACAAGTTTTGTGTTTTACACTTTGTCAAAATCAGAACATAAGGCCATTAAAATATAAGAAAATAGAAAGACTAAGGTGATTTCGGTTGGTTATGAACCAGCCCTAATGAAGGAGCCATAACTCCTCACACACACTAAATCAAGCAAAACGATTTCATATGCATTTATATGGGATATAAATCTACCAATTTCGTATTTTTCACTTTCCTTAATTCCTCTTCTAGGGTTATGAAATTGTGGCTACAAAATCCTGCTCTAACAGCAAAATCCAACACTATCAGCTCTTGTTCTCTTGAATTTCAACTTCCATCCAAGAGCGCTACCTCAATTACTCCATAATTCTCACTAACAATGCATGATTAACATGTCATGAGAGGTTAATTTCATTTAAGAAGAAGATAAATTAACTTACCTATTGTCCCAGAATTAGAAAACCTTACGATTCTTTCCTAGGCAGCTCACGCTTCTTCCTCTCCTTCTTCTTCTTCTTCTTCTTCTTTTTCCTTTCTTTTGTTCTTCCTTAGCACTCTTTTTCCTTTGTTGTACCTCATGTCTAACCCCTTAATTCTGATCCTAAATGGTCAAAAATTCCACTTGTAAGCCTATTGTAACAAGACAAAATCATGGTGTTACATTCCTATTGGTGGGAAGTTCACTTTCCTCTTTTAGTCCCTCTTCTTCACTCCTTAAGCACTTTCATCCATCTCCTAATTCCTAGATGCTCCTTACACTTTAAAATAAGCTCTATAACACCATTATTTATGATGTTATAACAAGCACACAACATAAAACAATTTATCATGCAACTATACAAACACTACATATATGTTCAAGTGTCCCAAATGCAATGGTGCATATGTTATCATTGTGCTTATCCAATTCACATTTCTAAATGATCATTTATCCAATGCATATGTTTATATGGGATTTCATATCATTTATATAATGAATATGTTCATGTGTAATGCCAAAGAATGTGGATATGGATGTTACAAAAAGAGAAAAATGAAATAAGTGAGCCACGTTACTTGTAGTGGGAAGTACTATCCTAATAGAGAAGCTCCTAGAGAACAAAGGATTTAAAAGGGGCAAATGAACTTATTATAAAGGAGAAAGGGGAAGACAATCATATTGTAAAGCAGTTGAAGAAGGTACTAGCTCATATCAATGTTTGGGAATTACTTATCTCTTAGGAACATAAAAAGGCAATGATAGAGGCCTTATCCAGCCTGGTCATTTCTAGTGAAGCCACACTGAAGGATGTTATTATATTGGTAACTCACAAAGGGTAAGATTACCTTTTTAGATGGAGATCTACCTCTAGAAGGAAGGGTTTATAATTTAGCCTTGTTCATCCACGCTGAAGTAAAGGAAAGACGCACACCATGTGTAATTATTGACAATGGTTATGGGATTAACATCTATTCTTCAAAGTTACTGTACAAGGTTGGATTATCTAAAATAGATTTAGAAGCTTTCGATAGTGTCATACAGGCCTATGATAATAACAAGAAAAGAAAAAGAAGAAAGGGAAATAGGTTGCAAGGGAAAAAGATGATAAAAAATCAGCTTCATCTACTGTTTTATATGGACCTCAATTTATATGGTCGTGGAATGAAAAAAGAGGCTCACTAATGACCAAACTGAGTAGTATTTACTGGATCAAAATTTCTGGGCCACTAGGGAATATCATATAAAGGACAGGTTTAAATCAATGAAATAAAATGCCCCCTTTGTGGACTCAGAATGGAAGTATATCGGGCCATGCAAGTTTACCAAAGTTGTGTACATTGGGATAAAACTAGGAGATATTGAGAACATGATTATGACTCAATTGAAGAAGTGGGTGGCAAGGAAACGCAAGGTCCTACGGTGGAGACTATGCCAACTATGGCTAAAAATACAACTCTTTAGGTAGATTTTCTGAAGATTAAATTGATGAATGACCATATGAAATAAAGTTTTAACGGGATTATCAAAGCTATCATAGGAATGGAAGATGGGATAAATGGTGAGAATGGAACATGTATTGCACAGGGTAGAACAAAAGCATGTTAGCTAGTAAGGAGCAAAATGAGGAGAAGGTGCAAGAAGAGGAAGCTCTTATTGCTCCCTTAGAGTAAACTAGCTTTCCAAATTCTACTGAAATTCTTATTTCCAATCTCTTTGAGGATGATGATGTATTTCTTTCTAAGTTTAAAGCAATGAATGATGAGTTTGCTTATTTATGTGATGTGTTTCTTGATGGAAGTATGCATAACATTAATAATTTCATGAGCATTTTTAACAATAACTATGTGCATATGACAGCATTTAACCTCGGCACGTAGGAAAATCCAAAAATCTTGCTCATTGCTAGTGATGTCATACTAAAGGAGCGAAGGAAGTTTGAACAATTACTTAAGAAATACCAAACTATCTTTACTTTGACAAATGATGACATGTCAAGGGTCGATAAGCAAAAACGTAGAACACAAGATCCCAACTTACCCACACATGAAACCATTCAAATAGAAGCTTCATAGGATGAGACCTGAGAAAGCCCAATTGGTCAAGGAAGAGGTAGCAAAGCAACTAAATGCCAAGTTTTTAGAGGTGGTGGACTACCTTGAATGGTTAGCCAACATAGTGTTGGTATTAAAGAAGGACGGGAGAGTAAGGATGTGCATTGATTATCGAGATCTAAACAAAGAATGCCCAAAGGATGATTTTCCTTTGCCACACATTGATGTGCTAGCCTATAGCACTACAACTTATGTTATGTATTCCTCTATGGATAGATTCTCAAGGTACAATCAAATTCTCATTGTTATCATAGATAAGGTGAAGACAGCTTTTATCATGGAATGAGAGATTTATTGCTACAAAGTGATGTTGTTTGAGATAAAGAACGCAAGGGTGACATACTAGTGAATGGCAATTGCCTTATTGCATACTTGATCCATAAGGAGGTCGAGGTGTATATGGATGACATAGTGGTGAAGTCAAAAATAAGGAAAGGCACTTTGATGCCTTAGAAAAGTTCCTAAAGAGAATCAACAAGTACACTTTGAGGTTGAATCTGAAGAAATGTGTGTTTTGGGGCACCTCTGAAAAGCTATTGAGGCATAAGGTCAGCGAAAAGGAAATTAAAGTGGACTTGGATAAGGTAAAGGCAATTTAGGATATGTTTATACCTAAAAAGTAGAAGGAGATTCGAGGATTTCTAGGTCGCTTGTAGGACATTAACCGATTCATAGCAAGACTCACTCCCACCTGTGAGCCGATCTTCAAGTTATTAAGGAAGGATCAACTAGTAAAGTGGAATGAATAGTGTCATAAGGCCTTTGAGAAAATAAAAGAATATCTAATCAACCCTCTAGTATTAAAGCTGCCAAAGCTAGGGAAACCACTCATTTTGTATTTGATGGTAGAAGATATCTTTATTGGTGTAATGTTGGCTCATGAAGATAGAGCGAGGAAGGAACACACAATGTACTATCTTAGTAAAATGTTATTTTCTTATAAAGTGAAATATAATCAAGTAGAGAAGACCTGTTTGGCATCAGTATAGGTGATGAAGAAACTAAGGCACTATTTTTAGTCATATTTTGTGGAATGATTTCAAAGCTTAATAAGATTAAGTTCTTACATTAGGGCCCTTCCCTCACTGTAAGGTTGGAAAAGTGGTTGATTTTACTGACCAAATTTGACATTAAGTACATAGCCAAAAAGGTGATCAAGGGATGGGCAATTTCAGAGTACTTGGCACAATAACCCCTCAAAGAAGGAGAATTTGAATTCCCTCAGTTCTTTGATGAAAGGTTAGGAGCAATTTAGCCTCAAGGATGGATAGTATACTTCAATGGAGCTATAAACAAGAAAGGGGCAGGTGTAGGAGTAGTTCTGATCTCGTCAGAGGGAAAGCTTTTCCCTATATCTAAGAAGTTAAATTACAAGGTGACCAATAATGTGGCTCAACATAAGGCCTATGCACTAGGGCTCGAACTCTTGAAGCAAATAAGGGTAAAGGTAGTAGAAGTATTTAGGGATTAGTTACTAGTTATTTTGCAAGTAAAAAAGGATTAGAAATTGAAAGCAGAACATTTGGGCCTATATTTAGAGCATGTGAAGGGGTTGGTGTAGAATTTCTAAAGGGTCACATTCCATCATTTGCTGAGAGAAGAAAATGTGATGGTTGATGCCTTGACCACTTTAGTCTTTATTTGGGATGGGCTAGAGATGCCTATGAAACCACTTATCACATTTTGATATAGGGTGCCATGTTATAGGGATATAAGAGTAATGCAGGTATTAGTGGAGAATGCCTTTGGTATTTTAATATAAAGAGGTATTTGAAAAGTGGTCAATACATCGAGGAGGTCAAAAAAAAGGATAAAGATGTAACCTTAAGGTTGACTTTGCAGTTTATAGTCTGTGATGGTGTAATTGGCAAAAGGATGACTGATAGAGTCCATCTGCGATGATTGACTGAGGAAGAGGCCCATAATGTCATGAAGGAGGTACATGCATGAGTCTATAGTCCCTATATAAATAGGAAGATGTTGGCAAAGAAAATTCTAGGGTTAGGGTATTATTAGACTACTATGGAGCATGATTATATTCAAAAGGTTTAGAGTTGTAACGAATGTCAAATTCACGATAGCCACAGTCATTTATTGTTGATAGAGTTACGAAATTTGACCTTACCTTTACCATTTGGAACATGGGGCATTGATGTGATCGGAGAAATCAAACTAATGTCTATAAAGGGATATAGGTATATTGTAGTGGTAGTGGATTACTTTTTAAAATGGGTTAGCTAGTGGTAACATAGATGGCGTGATTCATTGAGAAGAATCTCATATATTGCTATGAAGTGTCGCACTATATTGCTATGAATAATGGTGTTCATTTTTTATAGAAGTCAGAGGTATATTGGAAAAATATGGGGTAATTCATCATAAGTCATCACCTTACAGATCGTAGGCTAATGGAGTAGTAGAAGCAGTCAACAAGAACATCAAAAACATATTTGCTAAGATGGTAGAGACATGTAAAGAATGGTTTGAGAAATTACCTTTCGCCTTACAGGGTTATCGAACTATGACAAGTAAGGATTGGGATGATACTGTACTCTTTAGTGTATGGAATGATGGCAGTGGTGTTAAGTGAGCTAGAAGTAAAGTCTTTATGGGTATTAGTTGAGACTGGCATTTCTAAGTACTAATGGATGAGGAATAAATTTGAGTAATTAGCTTTATTGGATGAAAAGAGACTGAAGGCCTTATACCATATCTAGTTGTATCAAACCAGAATAGCTCGTGCATCATTGTATATAATTTTTAATATGTCGCCTATAGGTCTAAAAGTCATGCAACCATGCCATAAAGTCTACATCATTTCCAAGTTATGGATCCTAGCCACTATAAAAGTCATAGATATGATGACAGATCCATATAGCCTTAACCCTATCTAGGAAGCACTGGAATAAAAGACCCTCCATAAATGAAGGTAGGAACTGCACATCAAACTAAAGAGCATTAAACTGGTGATGCAAGCAATTTGGGTCATAAAATGTACCAAAAGCTGAGGTTGGAAGGATGACACAATCACTATAAGTGCTCAATGTAACACGCGACAGGTTCCACCATAGGCAACTCTAATGGATATCAATGGCAATGATATGAGACATCCATTCAGCCTATTTATTTATAGCAGTGGCTAACCTCAAAAGATGATAGTTCAAATGATGTTACGGATAGTAGAGCCTCGCAACTATGGTAGGAGTGGCTAATAGTCCCAATCTCTATAGTAACCATATCTTTAAAAAAAAAAAAAAGAAAAAGAAAAAAGAAAGAAAGAACATGCAAGAAAGGTTACTGTAAAAGGAACACATACCTAAAGTACTAATGGACTCCCCGTAAAAGAATCACTAATGTCGAGCACCACTCTGTTAAGTCCCACAATGGTCTTGCCCAAGAAAGTCAACATGGGAGTCGTCTCTAACTCAGCTCCCTCCAAAAGTGGCAAAATTTTGTAAATTGATCTCTCCATCCTCCCTCAACAGTAAATACTCACCTATTAGAATGATTGCAATAATATGAGCCTAAGTCGCCTAAGGATGACCTATAGAAAGGAAAAAAGTGATAAAAGGGGTCCTGAGCATCTTCTCCTCGCCTAATATATACTTGGGTACCTCCTTATACCACATATTAAACAATTCCACCATTTTCCAAACATATAGGTAATCGAGCTGAGGTAAAGCAATTTGGTCCGTGACCATGACACGATAGTCGAGGATAGCATTAATATCCTTTAACAGAGGGCAAATCTCTACATCTTTGAAGTGGAAGGTATAGGTAATGGAATCCCATAAATCACAAGTTGCTCATAAGAGGTGAGAGTTAAGGTGGATAGAGGAAAGGTAACAAAGAGCAAAAAGACCCACTCATAATAGGTCAAACAAAACTTAAGGTCGGAGAGATCTCAAAAACATTTTCAGCAATGGAAGGTAAAACTAAAGATAATGCCAAATCAAGGGAAGACTTGAAATAGTTTTGTTGAAGAGCAGAATTAGATTATGATCCTATAATTAGAAAATATCTTAAAGCCTATTACATTCTTGATAAACGAGGAAAAGTAGCCATATGTGAATATGTTAAAGGATTGTAATTACTAGATGGATATGTCTTAAATATGGGTAGATGTTTGGATATGTAAAAGCTTAAGTTTTTTACGCTAAAAAGTCAGGATTGCCATGTGTTCATGTAATGACTGATACCAATTTTGTTTTGAGAACTGCTTCTAACACATGTTTGGCTAGCCTTAATTGAGTTGAGCCTTTTCTTCAAGGATTTAACTTTAACTGTTATACATTTAAATGATATGAGGCGGCTAGAGCAAGAGATTCCTATTATTTTATGTAAGCTTGAACTTATATTTCCCCCAAGCTTTTTTTACTGCATGGAACATCTCTTAATTCATCTTTGTATGAAGCGAGAATTGCAAGTCCAATTCAATATCAATGGATGTATCAATTCAAAAGGTACCTTCAAAAGTTAAAAAAAAGATGTGTGAAATAAAGCTCAAGTTAAAGGTTTGATATGCAACATATTTGGTTAAAGAAACTTTAGCTTTCCGTGTGCACTACTTTGAGCTACATGTTAACACATGACATCAAAAAGTCCTTCGAAATAATAATGAATGTATAGGGAATTATGAAGAATATGATGAAATGCTTAGTATATTGAAACCTGTAGGTCTCTCATTAGGTGGTTTAAAACAAGAATGTTGACTAATAAAGAATATCATGATGCGCACATATACATTCTACTGAACTATAAGGAAGTAACAACTTTTATTAGGTACTAATTCATTGTTTTTTCTATTTAATAGCGATAATATGGAATTGCACTTATAAATACTAATGTCTATTGATTTTTATATATGATGTGAAGAATTTACGTGTCAGAGTTACAATAAAGTTACCCAATAATTGTTGATAATCATGTTGATACATATATAAAGAATGATTTTGTAGTTTGGTTCAATCAATATGCGAGTATATATAATGTATGAGTATATAATGTATGATAAACTTGTCATTTTCAAGTATGTGTTACATAATTTAAAGTTTAGTTGTTGAATTAATATAAATTCTAGACACATAATCGATCAAATAATGTTACTAACATTTTTATCAAGGATTTGGCAAAAGGTCCATTACATACTGTAAAATCGTATCATGGATATTATGTTAATGATTACAAATTTTACTCTATTGCACATGGTTCTAACAAAGCAAATAATAATTATGGGGCTTGCATAAAGGGCACAAATTATAGTATTGATGAGTACTACGGTCAATTAATTGAAGTTATGTAGTTAGCGTATCCAACACTACTCTATAAGTGAACTATTTTATTCAATTACGAGTAGTTTGACCCAAGACCAAATGTTGGTATGATAGTTCACAAGCAATACAAACTTGTTGATGCGAACTATAAAAAAAGATTCAACAAGTATTAACCATTTATCCTTACATCGCAAGCAACACAAGTGTATTATGCCATATATCCTAGCTTAAAGCGAGACAAAAATAATTAATGGGTTATTTGCAAAATAAAAACAAGATCTATGGTATAATTTTTAACTATCAACAGTGAACCTTTCCAAGATGATGACACAAAATTCATGAAATCGACCTTCAAGTTCAAGATCAACAAATGAGCTTGATTAATCCAACAGGTTCATTTGTTGACATTAATGAGAGTGACAATGAGGACAGTGCATCAAAAATGAAGAATTAGATGATGATGATGATGTTAATTTACATAACACCGACGGTGAGTAGAGGCAGTGTTATTATAACTTTTTGTAATATTTATATTATATTGCTTGAATATAACCGAATTTCTAAACATACATATTTATATATTTTAAAGTATGAAAGGGAATGATCGATTTCATGGGAGTTCATCAGGGTGAGGTACTACTCGAGGTCATCATGATAGGCCTTCTTCTTCATCATCATATGTACCATTGTCTGATTAGCCCACTTCATCACCTCGGGATCCACCAATTGCAATATCACTTGCATAATCTTTTCCTCCATCACCTCTTTCACCACCTGATGCACTAGCATAGTTGCTTGCCCATGATGCTTCTATTGCATCTGCAGCTAATCCTTCATCTCTTCGACCTAGGATATAGGTCGTTGGTATGAGGTAAGTTGTTATAATAATCTCATTATATATATATATATATATATATATATATATATATATA
>CATIWR010094002.1:0-11472 GCA_949677035.1 Omphalea diandra | reverse complement strand
CTATTAATTACTGAAACTTAGTTTAATATTTATTGTCTTAGAATGTTACTAAAGAATCATTAATGATGCAGTCTAATGGTGCATTTTTAAAAAAATAAGCTAAGTTAAAGTTAAGATAATCATGAAAAGAATAAGACCATTTGAGTATTACATCAATTTGTATTAACTAGTCGATCAATTATAATTTATCTATGTAATTAAATGTAATTGTGAATATAAAGTAACATCATAAATGAGGTTGTGAAACTTGATAAATGTGATAAAATGATTTGGATATTGCATACTATATTCTACTTCAAGACTTACTCAGTCAATAAGGTATATATTCCAAACAAATGTATAACACTAAACTCTTGAAATATATTGGTCATATGTTCCATTTTTCTAAGCATGAATTACATAGAGAATATATTCTATTGAGTTTGTTGTGCATCCCATTATATGCTGGTGGAAGATATCGAATTCCACCCATAATAGGAGCCCAAATCATATATTTTATGTCAATTACCTTTGGCAATTAATATAACAACACAAATAACTTTCCACTCAAAGAGAAATTACTGATACTTCAAAAAAAGAAGCATCCATGTGTGTGCATGAGTTTGAAATTCAACAAAGAAAAGCAAAAGATGAAACAATAATTCTATGCAATTTGACAAAAAATTATAGATTGTAAATAATAAGAGATCTTTACATTTGTGACATTTTTAGACTAGTAATTCAAACCATCATCAATCCAAATTGCTTCCACTAAGAATAAATCCGTAAGGGAAGAAAGTTCTTTTTGTTATAAATAGAGTCATATCCCACATCGGTTATTTACAAGAGGACTAGTGTTTTGTTTTGTTATAAATAGAGCCTTAATTCATTTAGTTTGATCATCCAAAAAATATCTACTCTTCTCTTAGACAATTTTCAATATTTCTCCGTCTTTTGTAATATTTCACTTTGTAGTCTTTTTCTTAGTGAAATATAATTTTGGTAGTGTCCGAGGACGTAGGCATAATTGACTGAACCTCTTTAAATTCTGGTGTTCTTATTTTATCTTTATTTTTCAATAGCTATTTTGTAGGGTATAGTTGTAGTGATATATTGTGTTGTTAAATTACTATTAGGGTGATTCTGTTTAAGGAGATTGAATTTTAAGTGGGATCACTTGTGACCCCTCCAATCTTTCTTGGGAATCAACTATAGTGTGGTTTTTCAGTACAATTTTTCACTCTCTATTCACCTATAAATTTATTAGGTGAATTTGATAGGTGAAATATTACTTTTATTCCACAACAATACTCTTCTTTTCATATAGAAATTCATTTATAAATGAATTATATATAAAAAATTGATTTATAAATAAAATAAATTTTAAATAAATGAATAAAATTTAAATTACAATTAAACTAGGAATGTTAAATATGCAAGAAATTAATTGCTAACTTGATTTTTTTTTCTTTTTTTCTTTATGAGTACATGCAGCATTGTCCTTGCCAGTTCGTTACTACTTGTTGGTATGTTTGAAAAAGATTTTGAGCACATATATTCGTCTTCAATGTTTTCAAAACCGAACTAATCAGTGAATTGATTAGCTGGTTAATTTTTAATTCAGTTGGTTTGACCAATTTGATCGAATTGGTTTAATTAATTTAATATAAATAAAATTTAAAAAATATTATTAAAATAATTTTAAAAAATTAATTAAAATATATAAATATATTTATAATAATTAAATATAAAAAACTACCTTGAAAATTTAACTATATCTAATCAAACTAATTGTTGATTCAATTTCCAATTTTTCATGTTTGATTGATGATCAAATTTGTAAAATATTGTTCAAAACATGAACACGTGTTGACCTACCAAGCATATTCTTTTATTTTTGAAATAAAGACATGATTTGATAATTGGAAGTTGGTATCAAACGGTTACTATCATCTTTAAAAAAATTATACCCAAAAAAATATTGATGGTAGGTCCATTAAGATTTTTCTTAAAGTACTTAATATATTATTGTATTATAATATTATAAATAATATAAATTAAAATATTTAAAATAATATTTTTATTTATAAATAATTATATATTATTTTAAAATAATTTTTATCTTGATAAAATTATCTAAAATAATGATATAAATTATCATAATTATTTAATAAATTATATACATAATTCAAAATTTTACATAACGGTATTATAATATAATAATATATACATCATTCTATAATTTCCCTCTTACAAGGAGTATTTATAAATCAAATATCTAAATTTTAATGATAGTTTAGATAAATAATTTTTTAGAATACATCAAATTGGTACGAGGAATATACACTTAAAATTGCATAAAAAAATATTATGTTTGATAGATATGTATACTCAAAAAAAATAAAAATCAATCATCTAAATAGGAAAACTAGCATAAATTATGCATGTGTTTCCCCGTGAAATGTCAAAATTCAATTGCCAGCAAGCAATGTACAACGACTGGCTGCTTGCTCTCAAATATTGTCATATACATGGTTTTTTTTATAAAATGTTTAGAGATTAAATGTCAAATCATAACTTAAAAATATTAGAGCATTATGGTTTACTCCAACCTAGTTAAATTTATGAAATTTGACTCATATAATATATATAGTTTTCTCTCTTAAAATTTAATTACGTAAATATATTACATATCTTACATAATTGGCATCATTATTATGCAAATATGATTTTATTTATTAAATTACTCTATTTTTAAGTTCTAAAATAATTTTATTTATTCATGACAATAACTTAATTACATTGTCAATCTAAATCTTTTTGATAAAAATGTTTAAATATTAGTCTCTTTCAAAATTTTTCTGTAAAATTTATATTAAAAAATTTATAATCAATTAAAAAAGATAATATTTTTAATTTATGCTCTAAAATCAGTTATTGACAATAACAATATTAAATTCACTTTAATAAGTGCTTTATTAATCGATACTTAACTGTTCTACCGTATATATGACATTTATTTTATTTGTTTTTGTTTTGAGTATTGGGAGAGATAATTACATTGGTCATATTCAAACTCTTACGTCCATTTTTAAATAATTTCACTTTATCATTAATGTTTTAAAAATCAGATCGGATCAGCTGGTCAGACTAAAAAAATAAAAAACTAGTTATATATCCAGTTTGATTAATTTAATAGAATCAATCATCTAAAAAATCGATTAAAATCTGCCAAAACTAGCTAAAATTGGGCGATCCCTAAGCCATTAAAATCAGATTTTTATTAAACTTCATATTTTAGCAATATTTCTCAAAGAAAATAAATTCTATGTGGAGAAGAAGAAGAAAGCAGACTTGCCAAAAGAAAATAAATGAGAATGTGGATCAAATATGATAGATGGAAGAGAAGTTTTATCTATGGTTAATGCGATATTTGAATTTGATTATTCAAGATCAATGAAAAGAAGAAAAATACAAGCAAACAAAAATACAAACATTATAAATCAAGGTGAGAGAGAAGTGAGAATGAGTTTGATTTTGATATATTCAACTTTAATTGTTTGAATGGGGAAGAAAATAGAAAAAGAGAAATGAATGAGAAGGGCCTGATTTTGTTGGGAAACGTACTGGATAAGGAGGAGAGGGGTTTGATTTTATTGGGAGGAGAAAAGGAGGATAAAAGTTTGATTTTAAGGGCATAGGTAATGACAATTTTGCTCTTTTCAGAAAGAAAATATAATAGTTATGATGCACGGGCTTTAATATTGGCTTTGAGGTGGTTTGGGTTTGAGCATTTGGATGGCCTTGGGTTTTGTTGTTGGAATAGCTTGGGCTTCAATGCTATGGTCATACAACCCTGAATAATGAGTCCTCTCACTGGCGTTTTGAACCGGCTGAATGGCTCAAACTAAAAATCAGTTATAAAATGGGTACAAACATTAGTCGAATTTTAAAAACATTATTTATCATTAGATTAAAACACCAATGAACATTTATTTTGTTAATTAATTATTCTGATAAGAGTGAAATCCAAATTGTCTATCAAATGATATGTTATTTTTAATTTCATAATCTATTGGCTCTCATTTTTAATAAATTAAATACCCAACATTAGAAGTAATCTCACTTGCTAGGCTAATTTTATTGGTTATGTTATAAAAAAGTTTTTTCACGTAAAAGAGGCAACCTATGCCAACAACTATTCCATAATTCACATGTAACAATAGCACTTGCTTAATTAATTTGTCATACAAAATGATTGAAACAATTAGAGTAATTATAAATAAAGTTCATGCTATGACTGTTTAACATTTTTCATAAAAATTGTCCAAAGTATAGCATAATTTACTTATATGCACTACCACGAGTACAAGAGTATAAGATTGCCAAACCTATTATTTGTAATAATTTTTCCTTAATAAATAAATAATATCTTCAAAAAAGTACTCCTATATATATATATTCTAATACATTTATATGCTATATATCTAAATAAAAATATAAAAATTAAATATTATAAATATATTATACATTTGTATACTTGAATATTTCTTAATATAATTCTTTTTACAATTATAAAAGTTATATTTTTACTAATCTTATGCATTCAAAAGAATAATTTTATGTTACAATATATTCTACAATATTTAAAGGATAATTTATATGCATAAAATGGATTAAAAAATTATAAATATGAAATTTTTAAAAAATAGATTTAAATTTAGGACGAAACCAAAATAAAAAATAAAAAATGAAATCAAACTGAATAATTAGATCAAACCAAACTAAATTTTGGTCCAATTCAATCAAGTCCTTTCACATTTCAGTCTGATTTCGGTCCTTTAATTTTGAAAGGACTGAACTTTTATTCGATCCCAATGATTTTTAAAAAATTGGACCAGACCGGCCCATGCACACTTCCACTCAAAGTCTTTCACCAAATCCTCCCCAATAAACCTAAACATCAATAATCATAACAAACAAAAAAAAGTAAGTATATAATAAAAATTTGAATGACATACTTATTATAATGGACGGAAAAAAAAAAAGATTGAGACACATTAGAAATTTCACCTTAGCTCTTCATCTTTAACATATACAACATGTATCGGTGTTGCTTAAAGTGTAAATTATGGCAACCAACTCCAGCTATACTCAAAGTTTTCAAGAACTTTATATAGAATGTTAGAGACTCATCCCTATAGGGAAAGAAAAAGAGAGTAAGGTGATACAAAATAAAGTTCCTATTTATTACTATCGTTTCAAATGCACACAAGCCAATCCAAAAAAAAAAAAAACATAAACTATTTGCAAAGTACATGTATAATCACAAGGAATGAAAAAAAGCACTACATTGCTCTGCTTATTACCATTTGAGAATTAAATATATGAATTTCCATGAAGATTTACACATTTTTGTAAATTAAAAAAGTTGTTATCGATGTTAACATGCTTCAAGGATAATAGGAGATGTAGCACTAAATTATTTTGAGAATGCATTGCCACAGTACCACCTATTTAAGCAAATAATTGCTTGTTACAGTCAAAACAGATGCATGGTTTAGATTCATGCCACAAAGGTATAAATAGATAAATGCATGTAATTGTTGGTCCTAGTAGAGTTAATACATGTTATATTGTTGATCATGCTTTTGGTATTAATGTTGTTGTAAATACAAAACCCTAGCTTTGGGATGCTAAATAGCTCTTGAACATCGTGACAAAATCACATGAATTTTAACATATACCACATTCAAAAATTGGTACTCAAAATTACTTCAATAAAGAAATAATAAAAATTTAGATAGGTACATGCTACCTGAAATACCTAATCTATTCCTTGTGTTCAATTGCACTTTTAAACAATGCCTCTTTGAATATATGAACCAAAAATATAGTCCAAATGACATACATATAGAAATGAGTAATGCCTAGCCTCATTGATGCTCATTAAACCCAAAAATATAACTAGTGGTTAAACATGTAAAGCAAAGTTCTAGTTACTCTAAAACGAAATGACATCAAGAACAAATCTATCTAAAAAAGTAGATTAAAAGACTTTTAAGCAAAAGAATAAATGGATCCATAACTCAAGATCACCATTAATTTTATGTATGTGCAAATCTAAGAGTGCTTTTATAATGAAGGCTATGATTGATTAGGAGCATATAAAGTGGTTTTACTATTATATTTCATATTAGTTTAGAATTTTCCTTAGTAATAAATTATAGCCTTATTAGGAGTAAGATTACTTAACACTCTATAAAAACGTATAAAACTAGATATCTCTTAGGTAGTTGATAATAGAATTTTGAGTGATTGTTTTAGAAAACTTGTGCATACATCTGTCATTTAATTCAAATAATTTAGAATTAAATCAAATTAGAAGTTTTTGCGATTTTCTTTTGTTTTGATTTGTTATAGTACTGCATCCATATTAATTTATAAGTGTGTCGCTTATAATTGATTTGGTGCATAATTTTTTATATATTTTATAATTAATTCATTTAAAGTATTAATGATTTTATGTTAGTTATACATGTGAAAATGTTAAATGAAATAAATTTATATTTTGTAGGCTTAAAAAGGAAGAAAAATGACCAAAAAGCATTGAAAAATTATGATAGTGTCATATTCATAGTATTAGAGTAATATTCATTATTTTGAGCATAAAACTCTCTCTACAAAACTCCAAATTAAGTGATTCAAAAGGTATCAAAAAGAAAACGAAAAAGGCTACAACTTCACGTTTTGTGCTCAAGCGAACTCTCTCATCTTAAGGGTAAAAAATGAGTTGCAACATTAGCATGGTCATGCTACACAATCATACACCTAAGAGGCAAGTCAGGCATAATCAAATTCAAACACAAGCCCTCACCAAACGACCATGCTTTTGAGATATATAACCATACATGAAAATTATCCAAAAGCTTTGAAAGAGCAAACTAAATAATATCAAAATAACTAAGGAGCAATCTTGGAAGCAAAGGCTAGGAGCCTTAGAGGAGGAAGCAATAAGGTGTAATCAATTAAGAGCTTAAAGAAAAAGTCCATGACTTCTCTTATCTATACATTGATTGTTTTTTTTTTTCTTATTCTCTTTCTTTTATCATGAACTAAATCACTCAAAGTTAGGATTGTAAATGGATGTTGCATAACAACTTATAGGTTTTTTAATATAAGTCTTTTTGGTTATCATTGATCCTTGTGTTGGCAATTGTTGTGTGTTTGATGTTATTGATTAAATGGTCATTAATCATACTTGGTTTTATGAATTGATTATCAAGAGATGTCTTTCATAGAATGAAATTTCATTAATTTTCTTAATCTATTTTGTGTTGAGATACCTTGATAGGTTATTGTTATCATTAAAGTCTTGTGTTATTCAATAATTGTATGATATTTAGCCATTATGTTGAGAGACTTTTAACATAACATACTAATATATGTTAATTAATACTTTAGAGAGATTAATTCATTTCAATTACTTAATAGTAATACTAGATGAATGGACTAGAATATTAGAATCTATAGGAAATTATCAAGTGAAGTTGAACCTCCAACTACCTTTCTCCATTGATTGGTTCCTAACCAATTATTTTGTTATTTGTTAAAATTAGTTTTTAATTCTTTATTTCATAATTCAAACAATTATTTACTTTGATTTTTTAGATAATACAATAAACAAAATATTTAGTACTTAAACTTGATCTTCATGGAAACAATATTTGTACTAGTAGTATATTGTATTACTTGTGACCTACGCACTTACAGTTTAAGTGTATTTTATATTTAGCATACAACTGTCATTACAATTTTTCTGAACATAAAATTAGAATAAATAGAATGTAATGCTCAAATACTTGATTAACTGTTCTTCATGATTTTAAATAAGATAGGAGCAAATTTTACCATTCTAAAGATCATGTGCCCCATACCCTTCCAATGCACCAAAGAAAAATTCATGTGACCATGAATAATTTTTTGAATTTTAACAACCAATAAAGACCTGAATGAGCTTGTTAACTAAACCAAAAGCTATCATACATATTTGAGAAACAATTCAACAACTAAAAGGTTAAGAGTTGCCTCATAAAAAATTATTAGATTGTTATAGTTAAGAGTATGCTTTGACCCACTTATTATCATCACCATCATTCAACAAGACTTGAACTCGAGACCGGCCATGAAGTGCAAAGGAGTACGTCCATGACTATTGATGACCTCAACGTCATGCCCATCACCAACCTCTAGAATTCGGCTAAGAGTGGACTCGTCAACTTTTTTAACGGTTGTCCACCATAGGGTTGTGTATTCGATGACTTCGTCTTTGGTGATGAAATCTAATGGGACCTACGAAAAGGCATGGTTGTCTTTCCACTCTATTAGGTATTCCATCCCGATTCCACCTTAGAGAGCTTTGATGTCTATGATCTTGTTGACTTCGCCATAAAACACGTCCTCTTGGGCATTTATGGATGTTTGTTGAAGTCAATTTTAGCTTTATTGGTTTTATAGGGAAAAAAGGATAAAAATGGTGGCGGGTTTATCAAAAATAGTTGGATTGAGGTTTGCAAATTGTTAGGGGAAAAAAAAAGAAAAAAAAGGAGTGAGGAGATTTGAGAAAAATTTGAGGCGAGAAAGACATTGATTGGAAAATAAGTTATCCATTGATTAAATATGACGGGTTTGTTAATGAAGCGTTTGTGTTTTTCATATTGAGCGAGAAAGTGGCGGTATTAATAGAGGGTTTGTGTTTTTCATATTAAGGGAGAGAGTGATGGTGATTTTATTAAGTCCGTTGTTGAAAGTATTGGAAATCAAATAGAGTATTAATTGAAGGACAAAATAATTAGGTCACAAGCGTTTAGTAATACAATAGAGATTAAATTTAAAATTGGAATTTCAAAAAATATCCTTTTTAATCTGAATCAATTCAATCCAAGTATCATTTTTGTTTCAAAAACCTTTAAAATTTTTAGAGAATTGCTTTTTTTTGCTTAATTATAAAAAAATCCTAAAATTTATTTTTTAAAATGGATCAATTACTTCATTTTTAATAAAAAAAGTGGCAAAACTTTAATATAAAAAAAATAATAACTACTTATCATTGCATTAATTTGAAAAAAAAGATTATTTAATTTTACACTTTTGAATTATGTAATATTAATATTTTACAATAAAATTTTACAGTAAATTATTTAACTAAATAAATTAAAATTTTAATATTTTAATATATATATATATATATATATATATATATATATATATATATTGATGGAATGACGAAGAAAATCGTCGGGCCTGGCACAAAAGGAGAGTTGCTTGCCAGGCCCATTCGAAGCTATTTAAATAACGCATGATGATCATGCCCAACTCGCCGCCTTGTATCAACCCAATGCATTGAATAAGTCCTCAATCCATGGCCCGCGCCTTCCAATTCTATCCTTTGCAACGGTACAATTACCAGACTGCCACGTGAACAACCTAGCCAGATAGTTAGTAGAGTCACAATCATCTACAACACTCCCTACCGTAAGACCCATCGCGGGTTTTGCAGGGGCAATTCCGTCAAAAGAAGGAAAGAAAGAAAAAGCACGCGAAATGAGTGACGTTGGAAAAAAAAGTTGAGCATGGGAAAATTCCTTCCTCTTCTGGTTATAGTGTTTTTGGCTTTCCAGCTTCATTAAGGAACCTCATTTCACTACAAACACTGTGAAAAAAGCGTTTCAGTAAGTGTGCTTCCATTTTTCTGTATCTTTTTTTTTTTTTTAGCAATCATCATGACTTGGGTCGCTGAGTCAAGTCGTCGACCAACTCGCCCCTCCTACGTCTCTCCCCCATTCAGAAACACCAACACTACTTCCTCTTCTTACCCTAACCACTCGGGCACCCTGTATGGCGTTTCTCTCTCATCGCCACGTCAAAACGGTTCATCTCGCTCTGGCTTTGGCTGTCGTGGACGTGGACGCAGTCGTGGACGTGGCCGCAGTCGTGGACGTGGCCGTACATATTCTCAACAGTGGTCCATATTGAGAGATTCCGTCAACCAATTAGGCGACGTAAGTAGCCGTTTTGACGAGCTGGACGTGACAGTAGGTGAAGAAAATGGTGATACCGGTAGCAGTAACGATAACGGCACCACCGTTATCAACTTCGATTGGTACGAGAATATCCCGGTGGAGATCACCGGGTCGAACGTGCCTCCTCCGGCGGAGACTTTCGTCGAGATGGAGTTAGGGCGGGGCTTGAACGAGAATATAAAGCGGTGCAGGTACCTTAAGCCAACGCCGATTCAGAAGCACGCCATACCTATTGCGATGGCCGGGCGGGACTTGATGGCTTGTGCGCAGACCGGGTCGGGTAAGACTGCTGCATTCTGTTTCCCAATTATTTCAGGGATTTTGAAGAACCGGTTTAAAGTACCCGGGTCGGGTCGTAATAGGACACGGATGGCGTACCCGTCTGCCCTTATTCTGTCTCCCACTAGGGAGTTGTCTTGTCAGGTGAGGAATAATTAAATTCTATTCTGTTCTACTGTATTATATGTTCTTTCTTTTTTTTTAAAAAAAACTTATATATTGTATTGGTTTATTATTAATTAATTTTTTGTTGAATTTGGGAATAAGATTCATGAGGAGGCGCACAAATTTGCTTATAACACTGGGGTGAAGATAGTGGTGGCATATGGTGGGACGCCCATAGGGCAGCAGGTTTGATCTTTGATTTATTTAAGTGAAGTGCATTTGTTATTTTTGTGGTTTAGATTTATTTGGAGTTTTCTGTGTGCTTATTTTAGCTCGTCATTTATGTCTTCATTTAAATATAAACTTTGGTATTTTGACTGCTGAACCAGTTGGATTCGTAAAGTTTGTGTTACATTTGATTTTGTTGAGTTTGGGTTTGGAGATTTGAATATGGGCTTTTGCGTAACAGAGATGCACCTTATCAGCTAAGTGTTATCCACATGTGCTATTGATTTTTGTTATTTTTACCGTTGAATAAACGTATGCATGCATGTTAATATGTTATTGTTATTGTTAATATCCAACAGTTGGGTTAACTTAGTTTGCGTATGTATCCTCTTCTCTGTGTAAAATTTTCAGGTTTTTTTTTTCGAACTTTTTTTACGTTTTTTTGGTTGTATGATTTTGTGGTTGCTGTTTTTTATAAACTGTTAACTGTGTACATGTCACTGCCTCAATAGTGGCTGATTTCCTTTGTCTATCATGCATTATGCATGCAGCTTCGCAAGTTGGAGACGGGTGTTGACATCTTGGTTGCAACCCCGGGTCGCTTAGTTGATATGATTGATAGGGCAAGAGTTTCTCTTAGTATGGTTAAGTATCTGATCCTTGATGAGGCTGATCGAATGCTGGATATGGGATTTGAACCTCAAATCAGGAAGATTGTCCAGCAAATGGACATGCCTCTACCAGGTGAAAGGCAGACTATGCTTTTCAGTGCCACTTTTCCACTTGAGATACAGGTTTG